>BQNB010115628.1:0-21522 GCA_026074375.1 Tanacetum coccineum
GTTGCATTAAATGCACCGGGTTGACCCGACCCGGTCCGAACATTTTTTTTAAAAAAATTTAAATTGTTTTTTTGCTTTTTTTTTCAAAATATTCACTCGCACTTTTTGAGTTATCGGTATTGTCGGGTCGACCTGACCCAGTCCGCCTCGACCCGTTCCTTTTTTTATTAACGAAATAGCCCCTCAAATATTTACGAAATACCCCCTCGCACTATGTGTTAAATTACCAAAACTACCCTCATTTTTTAAAAAAAATACCCTTTTCCCCACTAGCGGTCGACCGTTAGTTTTTTTGTTAGAATGCACCAAAACAGTGCTTTAAATCGGTCGTTGCTTAACGACCGTTAATTTTTTTTTTTTTACAAAAATATACCTTCTAACACGTCCAACCGAAAACACCGGCCGCGAAACATCCCGCAGCAGAGCGCGGGTGAGCCTAACTTGTTAATATATAATTAACACTCCTATTAAAACACCCCATTATATAAATATTTAAAAATATAAATATTTAATACATAATTAATAAATGATTAGTATACCTCATTAGTTAAAAATACAATCATATATTCACATTGTACAACAATTAAAATATATCTACAAAAACGTACATATGATGTCTCCCTAAAATGATGGTGCTTATAGTTTTGAAAACCGGACCGGACCAACGTGTTCAACCGGGAACCTGAGTTACCATCGGTTCGGCTAGCCATAAAAATTCGTCTGAAGATGAACCGGAGAGGACCCGTCGGAACCGATAAAAACGGGTGAACCGGACCTCACCGAGATCAAGTTCTCTTTATTTCTCCGGTTAATCGTCATAGGGTACTTGTCTATATATGCCAACGATGTTTTAAAATTAGCTAGACACATTATTTGATTTGTATAATTTTAGTTTTTAGGAATTATGTGTATTATTAATGCTTTTTTACGAATTTCTATAGACGGGTCAACCATACTCTCGATAAATTATTTCAACATTGTTTATGATATTATCATTGTTTATACATTAAGAGTCACTATTGAATTTATTGCTCATTTCCTCTTTATATACAAATATTAATTGGGACATTGGAAATGTTTAATGAATTGACATTCTTTTTTACGAATTGACATTTCTTATGAAATTTATCATTGTTTCTCTCAATATTAGTCACATATTGAATTAATCAAAAAAGTTGACAAAGGCTTATGCACCTCTCAGTATTATTCTCACATATCTTTTTTCAAAAGAAAATCAAATCTTATCATTGCTCTTTAATAATAGAAACTCGGTAAAACTCCCTCTGAAATAACTTCTCCAAAAAAAATAAAATGTCATCGAAAATGGTATATTCTCCTAACTTTTAAACACCAAAAAAAGAGTTTATATCTCCACCAAATTTAGGTCTAAAATTTTCGACAAAAAAAAAGGTTTTTATAATTTTTTAAATTTCCAATTTTAAGTTTAGATGTTTGTAATTTTCTGTTGTTTTCGATTTACTTCTTTAATTTCGTTCCACTGTTATAATTTTTGTTGGTTTAATCATAATTGGTTGTGGCAAATAAAAATTTAATTTCGTTTTATTTATAGACAGTCACCTTCAACTTTTTTAATATGGATACTAACCTTATTTTAGGGAAAATGTTTTTCTTAATTGACAATCTTTTTTATGAATACATATTAGGGTTTTGCTAATGACAGCCCTTAGGTTGTCGTTATAGAGAATGAAATTTTATTACAAAGTCATCCATGAATCAATTATGATTGGATTGTCAATTCCGAAAAAACCCCCCCCCCCCCCCCCCCCCCACCGTATACAATCCCTTAAAAATCAGGTTTGCACAACAAAATTTTAATTTTTGATTGGTTGATTTTTATTTATTACATTAAATTTGTAGTTAAAATGTTTCCTCTTTAAATGGACAACTCCTAAGGGAATTGACATTAGCAAAAAAACCACTAAATTTATTGCTAATTTTCGATATGAGAGTACTATAAAAGCCGGGGTTTAAAAAGGAGCGTACATGACGGCACGCCAAGGCGCGAGGCGCATCGTCTTCGTTACGAAATAAACAAAGGCATCGACTATAGGCGTGGCGTAAAAAGGCGGGCGAAGACGTAAGGCGTGACGAGTTTTTTTTGAAGTGTTTAAGGGATTTTCTAATATTTAAGTTATGGATGTGGATTTACTAATATATTTTATTGAGACTTGATTTAATAATATTTGTCACTCGTATAATTATAAAATATGATATAAATCTATAGATATTTATTGCTGCCTTTTATGATGCCTCATAAACGTCAAGTCGACACGCGCCACGCGAAAGCTTGAGGCTTGGCTATGCCGCTACGCCACACCTCACACTATTTATAACCTTGATAAAACCATATGTGTTTGGAAAGAGTAATGTTATGTGTATATCACAATAATTCCCTTCTTCCTTCTTATCGATAACCAAATGGCTAGGTTTGACAATGGTTTTATCTCGGACCTCACTATTGTAAGAGACATGTAAATTGTGTTTTTGTGAATCAAACGTGCGTTAATTGTGTTAAACTCGATCGATTAAGCGTTCGTAGGGATGAATTATGTAAGCTTCATATTCATTAGGTGTTAGATTTACTAATCGACATGTTTTTTTTATCTTAAAACGCATTCAAATTACTTTCGTATACGTCAAATAGTATATTTAATTGCTTAGTTACGAAAGTTATACATTTAGATTTCAAATTTGATCGAAAAATATAAGTTTTGATAACTTTCGTATAGTAGGATACACTTTCCAATCCATTGACTCGTCAAAAGTTTATTCTCGAGAAAGAAAATTTTATTTTTTGTATGATTACTTGAGTCAATTTGAACCACATGTCAAAGCGTCTAAAGCAAAGAAAGTTGTGAGGAATACTTAGTTGCAAATTTACATGCCCATTCTTCACATTCTCATGCAAGTACATCATACTCTCGTTCACCATGAACAACCATACTATGTCACTCATCCTTCATCCGTAATTGATTACGAAGATGATATCAAGGGGATATATTAGGATATGCTTAGGAAGACAAGATTTCAACTGAAATGATATTATTGGCATGAGCTATCACGTAACATTACTCCACTCTAACCAATAATCGACTTCCTACTTCATCAAATACAAGGAAACAAGCTGTAATACAAGATGGTCGAGTTGATATACAAAGCAAGAATGTTGGCTATGATGAGAATGGTAATAGGAATACAAGAAGGACAAACAAGACTCAAGAAACTAATGCAGGAAATGGTCTAAACTAGTTCAGAAGATTGAGGAATATGATCAAAATGTTTAGAGGGTTCCAAAAACCAAGTCAACTCCAGGAAAGACAAATGTTCAGTGTAACAACTACAATGAAAAAGGCCACTATGCACATGCTTGTCCAAGACCTAGAGTTCGTGATGCTAAGTATTTCAGGGAGTAGATGCTGCTAGCTGCAAAAGATAAAGCTGGAGCGGAAACCATGGTTACCAAAAATAAAAAATAAAAAATGACTTCATGCTCATGAATGCTTATGGTGATGATCAGCAGGAGGAGCATAATTGATTGGTGATCATGATGGCACACATTCAACAAACTGATGGCAAGTCTAATGTTGAACCGACTTATGATCCTAAGGTTATCAGTGAGGTAAATGCTTTGAAAATTGATCTAATAAATGGATTACTCTTAAAAGGCGTTCATGAACACAAGAGTCATGAGAAACTCAGAAACTTTTATTCACACATTTATTGATGATCAAATGGATTCTGACATTCATTTTGATGATCTTATGTGGAGGATAATGGTGGAAAAGATGAACATGATTCAAAAATGTCATGTTGAACCTTTGCTTGATATTGAATCCGTGATTTATAATGTTCAAGTAGAAGCTGAAAATCAACGCAAAATGAATAATGAGTTGAAAAAGCAAAAGGGAACTTGAGACGTGTAGAGAACGGGTTAAAGATTTTGAAAAGAAACGAGTCTAATTCATAAATTACAAATTAGCCATTTGAGGAAATTGACGCATCAAAGAAAATAAGTGTTGAAAAGGAAAACATTGAGAAATTTTACAACGAAAAAGAAGAAATTTGAGATCAGGTTTAAAAAATACGTGATGAAACTTTGAAAAATAATCATAATGAACCTGGAAATAGTTCAAAAAAGGCTTTAGAAAGTTAGAGAATATCTTGGATGATATTGGTTAACTTTTACTTTAAACAAATTGATAATGCTTGGTAAAATTTTTTAATTCGTTTTGTGATCCACACATGAAAACTAGGTTGGGTTATCAGAATCCATAGATTGTATCAGAAAGGACAATTGCCACAACAAAATCCTATGACTTATAATGGCCAAAAACTCATAAATAATAAATTGAAAGTTGATTTACCTGATTATGAGAAAACTCTTGAGGACGCGGAAGAAAGTCGATTAAAAATGAAAGATAAAATGATTATGTTAGGCCAATTAAGTACCCAATTGTCTCTACCTAGATTTAAAATGAAATTAGGCTAAGTATAGAAGACTCACTGAGTGCAAAGCATCAGCGATTAATGAAGACCGCTAAGTGCAAGCATCAGCGGGTAATGAAGGACAGCCTGGAGTGACAAAACTGCTCTCTGAGGTGGTATATGAAGGAACCCGCTGACGTGTAAAATATTCAATGGGTAGTAAAGGACTTAATGAGTGCAAAAACTCAGCGAGCAACCTCAGAGGTATTCAAGTCAAATACATTGTCAAGGAAGATGAAGATTACTTGAAGACATACTCGTCAGCTGATATGGATATCAGATGGTATGTAGAATGAATACTCTGAAGGTTTAAGGAGTGTCAGTGGTGACAATACCCTGAGGATCCTATTACCCTTTGAATAAAAGCAAGTGGAACTTAAGTGTGCCTCTAACGCGGTGGTTTGGCGGGGAAAAATTCTATAAAGCTATAAGCGTAAGGGACTAATTAAACTTTATAGAAATTAACAAATACTAAAGTATGGGTTAGTGGAAGTATGTGGAATGTTTTCAGGAGAACGTGCAAAAGCATGTGCACTCGACCACTTGTGTGAGATTGTTTTCCAAGAAACTGATTGGGCCTCTGGTAGTCCAAGTAATACACCTTTGGTTGAAAGGATTAATGATCTGAATGTGAGGGGAAACTTGTGTTAGTGGATGATGAGGGAAAACTGTTAAAACTCTTTCTAAATCACACGACTTCCTAATTTTATTCTAATGTGCGTTTCTAAAAAGCTAGATGATGTGTTTAATGAGGATGATGATAGCGATGTGGAAAGAGGTATACAATGAATCTACCACTTATGGATTCTATGAGCTTCAAATGTAATAAAGCCTCTAAAAGTGGCAGTGGAGCGGAAAATAAAAGCTTGTATAAACAAAGGAAGGAAAGTCATGGTGAAGACCCGTATGATGATGATGACTTCGATGATCCTGGTTTGACTAATGCTCAAATGAAGTTTTTTAATGCTTTTGATATTAATCTTCGTAGTCAACTTAGATAGCTTTTGTAGTAAGTCTTTAATTATATATAGGATGTCTTTCTTTTGATAGGTTAGGTCTGAAGCACACTTCGTGCGTTTGTTTTTCGCTATTTTTTGAGGCTGAGCGTGGATTCACACAATTCTCATTCTATGTTCTTAACTATTTTTTGGAGTTATATAATTTACCGGGGAAACGATATACCAAAAAAATATATGTTGTTAGACGACTAAAGCTGATTTTTGCGGTCCACACATAATGCACTACGCACATACAGAAAAGCCATACTTGTGCATGATGATGTAAGGTATCAGATAATGGTGAAGATGATTATCCAGGTTGCAGAGCTAATGAGGACAACCCATGTAGTGATGAATGGTTACCGAAGAGAAATTGGACTCGTGGAGTAAATTCTGGTATGTGCAACTGTCACTTGGTATTACGAATGGTATGCTAAATTACGGTATAACATATGTTCTTGTATGAAGATGGAAGTAATAACAAAATATGAAGATAGCATTATATATTTGCGAGACATAAAAGTTCTAGTACGGAGATAAAGCAACAATTCCTACATAGTTATGAAAGAAACTAATTTTATTTGCGGGAGTGAATCATCTCAAATATATCCGCCTTTGTACAAAGCAAGATTCCTCATATGTGTCTCCGTCTATCAAACGACAGTCTCGTTTGAAACAATAGTCTCTCCTGATATAATCTTTGCCCCTTACACGTGTTCGCTTGAAGTTTAAAAGTCATGTCATCGTCCTCAACAGATAACTGCACCTGCGTATTAGCAAAGATATTGGTATATTGTGACTCTACTGTTTAAAATATGTGTCATTTGAATGTTTATAGTATAACAAATTAAAGAAACATACAATGTTTTGTTTTGTTTGGATATGTTTTTGGTTATTATTGTAAATCTTAAACAAAATGTGGCACGATAGCATTAAGAGAGTAAAGGTTGAGGAAAATGATTCATAGGCTTAACTATGTGAACAATTTTGTGCTTAAATGTATGTCACTACTACACAAACTGGATTTTCCCACAGTAGAATCGGTGGGAAATCCCGTGGATAAGGGCCCTTTTCCACGGATTTCCCACGGAATTATTCCGTTTGTAAAAACCTTGTGGCTAAATATTTTCCCACGGAGCGTTGACTATTTCCCACGGATTTACCATAATTTCCAGCAACCATACTCCACAGATATCACGTTTTTTTGCCACATATTTCCCACAGATTTCCCACAAACACTTTCCCACTGATTTGCTTCAGATATTTGATGTTTTTTTTCCGACAAATTTCCCACAATTATTTCCCACAAACATTTTCCAACTAATTTGCTTCAGATATTTGATGATTTTTGCCACAAATTTCCCACACTTATATTGAACTTTTCCGTGGGAAATAAATGTGAAGTTCATCGCCACATATGGATGCATTCATAAATTACAGCTTTTTTTGGCGTATTTACTAATACTAAAAAAGTCATAATCCTACAAACAAATTGCAATAATCAAGCAAATAAAATAGCATCAATCCAATATCAAAAAATTCATTACTACATTGTTATCCAGCGACACAAATTATAACACCACAATCTAGTACGTGATATTCCTGAACTATTTATTCGTTACGTACTCCTATTCCTTTTGCAAGTGCCTCTACATCTTCTTCATTCTTAAACTCTTCATGTTGTTAGAACACTTTCATCATAGTGCATCTTCACTTATTGATATTTACAATACCTGAAATAATGTGGTAATTTTCTTCATTGATACCAAATATATTGTTGTATAGCCATTTTCTCTTTTTTACCATACTGTTATAGTGGTTTTGGGCTAACATATAATATTGAAAAGACAATAAATAAACATTATGCCAAAACTTTATGTGACTTTATAAATAATCTGTTATTCAATTTATTTAGTTAAAGCAATAAACTAATACCTTCAAAGCAAGCTCTCTGTTGTATGAATGTACAGTTTTTGCAAGCAATCTCAAAAACACACTAACAAGATAGGCCACATGTTTTTAAACGAATATAATGATTTGTGTGTTATCTCATTTTGCTTTGTTTTTTGGTTTTCATTGACTATGGAGTCAAATCAGGCGTTAGGATATCATAACAAAACTTAAGACAATTTGAATCCTTTTGTAGGGTTTTAGTCACCGAACACGTCAAGTCTGGGCAACAATCCCAGTTTATATGCAATCTTCCTCTCTGGTCGAGCTTGTTCTTTTCCTCAAACCTCTTCTTTAGCATGTGTACATCCCAGTTGATTAAGCTATATATGAGGTCCACCATCTAATTATCTAAAACTTTTATATGGCTTTCACTAGTGATTATAGTTTAGCTACTGATTCATTTATTCCATGTCAATATCATATCTTCCAAAATCAAATGCTTAATAGTAAATGGTACCTGTTCGGGGATTAGACACCCTTTCTTTTCCCACAAATGTCGTCAAGTGAGCTCAGAAGTGGCCTCTTCTTCGAAGATACTTCAATACTGAAATGCAAACATATAAAAAAAGTATTAAAAAATATTAAAAAAAACATGACTTAATGCTTCTCAGGCAGCTAAAAAAAGCTAATAAAGCTTAGTCCTTAACACCTATTGATGAACCAAAGGTTCTGCTTACCTGCTGATGTTTTATTGCTGTCAAGTGGCATCTAATGTGTTTTGTGATAAATGTTTTGTTTTAATTAGACGTGGGTACCCTTATAAAAACCAAATCTCAAGTAAGTTTTTCTTTATGTAAGTTTTTCTTTCTGTAACACGTTGTTTTGTTCCTTGTTTATATATTTACAATAAAAATATTAGAGTTGTTAACACGTACTATACAACATATGAATTAACTCTATTTGTATGTGTTTTCAATTCCTTAAAATGTACATAAATGTTATACAAATCATAAATGTTAGAAATTATGTTATACAAAAAATATTTTTATGTAAGATAAAAATGTAAACTAACTCCAATATACAGAGAGATAAGGAACTTACACTTTTCCATGATTTAGCTGTACTTCAAGATCATCAACTTTTTGTTGTAAACTGATGACTTCAGCTTCTGCTTGGGCAATATCTTCGAGATCTGACTTGGTCTTTACAACATTCTAAAGTTAATACATTACACATACCAAAACTATAGTCACTACAAGTGGCAAAATGGGGGTTTGTTTGTTCAAAACAGGTTAAATCGGCCTATAAACCTTCTTTAAGTAATAAATTGTTAGTTATGACTACAAAAACAACCTTATTACCACAGTAATCTTAACCTAGGATAAAACTATGTAGGAGGTTGAATGCATAAAAATCAGGTGACTTTTAAACCCTTAGATACATTTGAGAAATTTCCATCTTGGCTATTTTTTTAGTTAAAAAATTGTTTTTTTTTTTTTTTTTTTTTTTTTTTTTTTTTTTTTTTTTTTTTTTTTTTTTTTTTTTTTTTTTGTATTTTTTTTTTTTTTTTTTTTTTTTTTTTCTTTTTTTTTTTTTTTTTTTTAACCCATTTGTCATTTTATAAGTAAACATGTCCAAATTGTCACATCGACCAACAAAATACATTATCATCAATGGATTCCGGCAATGGTAAAATCTTCTTTGACATCATAAGCCCAGCCTCAAGTACTTTTCTCAATTCTCTCTCCCTCTGCAATTGTTCCTTTAACGTTGCAACCTGCATGCACATTTATTTCCATAGTTATAAATCGATACACTTAGGAAGGTTTAAAGTTGTATTATATCGAACATACCTCCTGCTCAAGAGTTAGGTGACGCTCCCCTAAAGCATCCTTTTTGCTCAGCAATTCCTCTTTTAGAATTGAATTGTGTCTAGTCTAGAGTCATCCGTTAATTAACATTTAGGACAGGTTTAGACTTTGATGAATAAATGGAAAAGAAAGTGCATTTGTTACCTCTGATTCAATTTTCTTCGTCAAATCAGCTTTAAGGGTCTCAAGCCTAAAGATCTCGTCCCTAAGCTCTTCAGATATTGCATCGATGTTGTCAATGGGCACTTTCTTCTTTGATGCATGTTCAGAATCACGAGAACCATCAGATGAATAATCACCATCGTCATCCTCATCGTCCTCATCATCATAGTCCTCGCTAAGCTCTTCACTTTCACTTCCACTCTCGTATGAGTCCGAGTATAAATCTGATAGCATGTCCCCTTCCTGCAAAATATAATTTCATTCATTTATATCCATTAAAACAAAACATTTATCACAAAACACATTAGATGCCACTTGACAGCAATAAAACATCACCAGAAACAGTGAACAGACTTGCTTACTCCAAACGCCCACTTATCCGCTCTATAGCATGTCGAGATGGATAAATCATCACATTATATAGTATTTTGCTAGATACATTAAATACTACTTCATTAGATAAGCATGATCTACATTTTCTACTTGCTTAATACATTGTGATAAAAGTTATGTTTGCTAGGCGTATCACACAACAGTTGCATGAATTTATCTACCTAATTACAATTGCTTATGTACATAGTCACATAGAGTTGCCTCGCACCAGAGAACTACAGATGTAAATAATCCCTTTACATGTGAGTATTCTGTCCCTAATCAATTCAACCAGACAAACAAACCACATATGTCTAATTTTAGTAACTTTACACCTGTGGCATCTGAACCGAATTGACAAACAATTATAATGTGAGATATGACATGCTCATCTACATTCACACTATAGAATGTAGTTAAACAAAACAAGCCAACTTATGGTTAACAATATATAAAATTCTAAATTTGCATTCGTCACTAAACCAAAATAAATTTTTAAGCCAAATCAATAATAAACCAAAATATACTTTTAAGCCACGTCAATAATAAAAACACCCAGACATGTGCTTACAGAACAGTCAAGTATCAACTACGGATTCATCCGGATAAAATTTTACCTATTGAATCTTCATCTATACACAGATATTTAAGTTTATCCCAGCGAATAGCACCATTAGGAGGATTAAATGTACAACGTTAAAGGTTCATACTTATAAGACATGAATTGTTGAAAAACAACTCATCATCACAGGACTAATAGCTAAACATGTCCGCCATCTTTAAATCAATCTCTCGGATGCATAGCTTATAAACTTGCGAATTTAGCCCCAATAAATTCGGATCGATGATAAGATTGAGGTCGGATGCATACCTTATAAGTGGTGAATTAGGAAGGAACTTATGAAAAAGAGGGTCAACGTCATTTTAGTGTTTGTGTGTGTGCAGGTCAAGGGAAAAAGAAGGGAGGCTGAATTAGAGAGATGTAGAATTGGTAGGGTTAGGGATTTGATTTTGGGGATAAGAAGGGCGGGATTTGTTCAAAAGAAATTTAATTATGAAAAAAAATTAATTAGATACATCACAAAAAATATGGTAACCTTATTATATTAGAAGCAAATGAGTAGAATAATTGTATAATTACATAGACGTAGAGTATAAAGATGTAATTCATCTACACGATTGAGCCGCTCGTGAGTTACTCGAGTTTCCGCTTTAAAAACTCGTCACAAACTCGTGAGTTACTCATTGGCCGAGAAAACCAAGGTATCAACTGCCGACACCTCTCTTCTCTCCCCAACCGAAACCCCAACCGAATTCTCTATAATATGAAGCTACAAACACATATTGAGACATACTAAGTAACGTGGGAATGTGTGAGGCAGAAACATAGAAACGATATTTTTTGTGGGAAATCTGTGGGTATTTACACAGGGATTTCCCACAGATTTATCAACGCGGTGGGTAATATGTGGGAAAATACCCACGACTTTTCCACGGACATAATCGTTTTCTTTTACTTTTTTTATATACTTACACGTTCGCACATATACACGTCTATATACTTACATACAAAGATCTAATGATACAATGAATGTCATAAACGGACATACGAAACACACACGTATAGATATTCATACATATGCAATGATTTGTTAGACAAAAAAGTTATACCTAAAAGAACACATACACTTGCGATGCTCACATAAACAGTTACGTTAATAAACAAACACGTATACCTACATACAAAACATCTATAGATATAATGAATGTCATAAATGGACATTCGGAACATACACGTGCACATATCCACACATATATAATGGTTTGTTCCACATTAAGGTTATACATAAACTTACACATACACTTACGATACTCACATAAATAGTTACGTTAATAAACAAAAACATAATATATGAAACTAAAAACACATATGAAGACATACTAAGTCATGTCGAAATGTGTAAGTATACATAAACGTAAAAACGATTATTTCTGTAGGAAATCCGTGGGTATTTACACACGCAAGGATTTATCATGTTCGTTGGTAATCTGTGGGAAATTACCCACGACTTTCCTACAGAAATAATCGTAATCATTTTCTTTTACTTTTTTGATATAGTTACGCATTCACGCATATACACGTATACCTACATACAAAACATCTATAGATACAATGAATGTCATAAACGAGCATGCGAAACGTACACGTGTACATATCTACACATATACAATGGTTTATTCTACATTAAGGTTATACATAAACTTACACATACACTTACGATACTTACATAAATAGTTACGTTAATAAACAAAAACATATAATATGAAACTAGAAACACATATGAAGACATACTAAGTCATGTCGGAATGTGTAAGTATACAAAAACGTAAAAACGATTATTTTTGTAGGAAATCTGTGGGTATTTACCCACGTATTTTCCACGGATTTATCATATCGGTAGGTAATCTATGGGAAATTACCCATGACTTTCCCACATACATAATCGTTTTCTTTTACTTTTTTGATATGGTTAGGCATTTACGCATATACACATCCATATACCTATATACAAAACATCTATAGATACAATGAATGTCATAAACGGGCATGCGGAACATACACGTATCCACATATATACAATCGTTTTTTCCACATAGAGGTTATACCTAAACTTACATATACACTTGCGAAACTCACATAAATAGTTACGTTAATAAACACAAGCATATAATATGAAACTAAAAACACATATGAAGACATACTAAGTCATGTCGGAATGCGTAAGTATACAAAAACGTAAAAACGATCATTTTTTTGGGAAATCTATGGGTATTTATCCACGTATTTCCCACAGATTTATCATATCGGTAGGTAATATATGGGAAATTACCCACGACTTTCCCACACACATACGCATGATCGTTTTCTTTTACTTTTTTGATATAGTTACACGTTCACGCATATACACGTCTGTATACCTACATACAAAACATCTATAGATACAATTAATATCATTAATGCACATGCGGAACATACACGTGTAAATATTAACATGTATACATAGTTTGTTCCACAGGAACATAAAGGCACTAGTTTTGTGGGAAATCCGTGGGTATTTACCCACATATTTTCCACGGTTAACACATAAGGGCGACATGTTGAAATACTTGATAACAAGTGATTCTAGACTTATAAACGTAAAAACGATCATTTTTGTGGGGAAATACCGTGGGTTTTAACACGTATTGTCCCACGGATTTATCATATCGGTAGGTAATCTGTGGGAAATTACCCACGACTTTCCCACATACATAATCGTTTTCTTTTACTTTTTTGATATACATAGTTTGTTCCACGGAAACATAAAGGCACTAGTTTTTTGTGAAATCCATGGGTATTTACCCACATATTTTCCATGGTTAACACATAAGTAGCAATTGTGGGAAATTTATGGGTAATACACGGTTGGTTACCAATGCATTTCTCATGGACGATTAAAATAGTTATTTTGTCAAATAATACCCTGTGAAATCCGTGATTAATGTAGATAAAATTTGCCACAAAATTTTGGCCGTGGCTAATATGTGTGAAATTTGCCACTATTTTCCCACGGATGACTAATCAACAAGAATAGTGTGAATATTGTCGCAAATCTGTGGGAAATTAGCCACGGATTTCACACGAAAACTTGGTCAACAATTTAGTGTGTAAATAGAGGAAAATCCGTGGGAAATTTATCACATATTTCCCACTGAAATTTAGTCAACAATTTGGTGTGTAACTTGTGAGTATTCCGTGTGAAATTTCACACTGTATTTTTTCCGTGGAAAAAATCTGTGGGTAAAAGCAGTTTGTGTAGTAGTGTGTAGTTTTCATGGATACTAGATTGAATACTCGTGCAAAGCAATGGTTTATAACGGAAAATAATTATACTTTCAAACTTGTGTTTTGGTATGACCTTGATTCCACACTTACAAGTTCAATTTGTAATAATTGTGAGAAAACAAAAGTTTATGTGTTATAAACGAAAAATAATAAAAATTTGAGGATCAAAAAAATACTTAAAATATTAATTTAGTGGTGGATTTTGTTACAATTTTTAATCAAGAAATGCTTACAATTTGCTTCAAGTTCCACTCTAAAGTGATTATATTGCTTCAAGTTCGAATATATTTAGCAACAAACTATCAACAATCAATTAAAATATATAAACCTGTACTAAAAACTATGCCAGACTTTTAAAATTGTTCTTTTTTCTAACCATGGTTTCATCTTTTTGGGAGACTTATCTACGAGTTTGACCTAACCTCACCGCCACACATAGAGAAAAGTTCCACAAGGAACACTCTCCCAAAAAAGTATAAACCATTCGATCTGGGCCGTTCATTTCAAAACCAATCCTATGGTTGAGATATAATAAGATGGGCATTTTAGTAATTTCGTAATTTCCCTAATACAATTCACAGGGGTCACTTTATTCTCTTTCATTTCCACCTACCCACCCCCACACACACACATTCCCGTTAGAAACACACACACACCTATCCACCCAACCACTACCATCGCACCCCACCGCCGCAACACCGCCGTCGCACCCCACCTCTCTCATTCACCACCTTTGGTCGCACCCCACCCCACCTGTTACAAACACACACACTCCAAATCAAGTATAGCTACTCCAACTACGGGATAGAAAAAGTTATGGCTTCATTTTATTCATTTACAGATCTGTTTTTTTTTTCATGTTATATGATGTGTATGTATTGATAACGCGGCTATGTATGTGTGTGTAGAATTTCTTTCTAGCGATGAAGAAGATCGTAGGGCGAGATCACGATCTGTTAATGTTATTTTTGGGTGCCTTAAAGCTGGCATGTCTGGTATAATTTAATTTATTTTATTTTATTTATAAATTTTATTATTTACTATGTAGTTTTATTGTTAATAGTATGATGTGTGATTTCAGATTTGTATTTGTGTTTTTGAAAGAGTTATAGTTAGTTTTAGCTAGGAATTCTTCTTGTTATTTGGTATTTCGATATGATAACTGTTTCATAGGAGTAATTGATTTTGGTGATTTTTAAAGCTAGAGTTATATGATACAAAATAATTGATTTTGTTGCGGATTTAATTATTGTTTTGAACTTAATATCTTTTACCTCCAGGTTATGCTCGATACAGTTGGTTGTGAGATGCAGTTAGTGAAACAACAAAAGGTGCGAAGGCCATTTCCATTCAACAGGATGATAATGTTATCCTCACCCTTGACAATGGTCACGAAGCTATTTCTCAAGTACTACCAATCAACTTTGATGGACTTGCTAAGGTGAGAATTTCACTTCATTAACTGATGCCAGCCATATAACTAGGAAACGATACTAACCTGTAGCTTAATGAATTTTTGTGCTCTTAAGATGTGTTAAGTTCAAAATACTTTTTGAAGTTTATAATTTACCATAAAGTTTGTAAAGTTTTTCAAATAATGGTATTCATATGAATATATGCTACCTTTTTGTTTAGGCTTATGAGATTCTTTATGTGGTGTTTGTAGGCTGTCAAGAAAGGAGACACTATTTTTGTTGGTCAGTACTTGTTTACTGGAAGTGAAACCACCTCTGTTTGGCTGGAGGTAAGACATTAGTTTTCTTTGAGTGTAAAAAAAAATGCAGCACTTCTCTTTTTCCTCCTCATATAAGATGAGTTAATATTTGGTTGGCGAACAATTTAGATGTCGATATGCATGTCTAATGCTGTTGTTTATGATGGCTGTTTCTGAAGCATACGTCTTTCACCTGTGTATAACATTTATAACCAAATTACAATGCTTTCTCAAAAATAATAGCAAATACATGCACTCCTAAAATTTGAGAACAATTAACTGTGTACAAAACTAAGTATGATATGTTCATAATGACTGGACTTGCACAGGTTGACAAGGTGGATGGAAACGATGTTGATTGCAAGATTCAGAATTCCGCAACTCTAGCAGGGGCTAAGGAGCTGTCGAATCTTAAAGTATTCATTACTTTATCGCGAAACATCTATACTATCGAATTTGTTCTCATCTCCACCAAATGAAAACATCACTTCTCTCACACAATTTTGATTTGTACTACATTAGATAACTTTTTTGTACTACATTAGATTATTGATTTGTAGTGAGTTTTATTTAACAGTATTGACATCCTAAGGTTCTATTGGTTGGCATATTGAGCTATTTTCTTACTTATTGATACACGTGAATCACATGTGATTTATACATGAATCACATGTGATTTATACATGAATCACATGTGATTTACGGATGAGTCACTAGATTGCTTAATTTTAAGAGATATTATATTGTTTTCTGGATACTTTGTTAGAATAAACTAAGGCTGATATGAATAAGCGACATGGATAACTAACCCCAAAAGTATGATGTGTACAACATGTGATTTTGAGACAAATCACATGTGATTTTGTACAAAATCACATTTTGTCAATTATCAAAAGTTAAACATGTCTATGTATGTTTTTTAATTATGTTTTTGTCAATTATCAAATGTTGTACAAATCACATGTGATTCGTACTGAGTTTTATTTACCATGTACACATGTGATTCTGATAAAAGAATCTCATAGCAAATTAATAGTTCATACTTTCAAGTAATAACAAACCTAAATAGTCTATCATTGTTATTTCTAGATCAAAACTTAATCACAAGTGATTTAGTTTACAACAACAAAGAAAAAATCATACTTGATTTACATTTTCCCATAACAAAACACAAACAACTCTCATAATCAAGTGTGTGAGTTTACTTCCTTTCTACATCAATGTAACGTCCCTCATACTGGTATATGATATTCCTTGTATATGGGATCCCAATCCTGAATTAGTTTTGGTGTTTTCATACTGCCTGTATATCAAAAGACTAGGATCACATGAGATTCTTGACAACAACAACTAATCACTTGGGATTCAGTACAGAATACATGTGAGTTACCAATTCACATGTGATTCATTTCTTAAAAATCAAAAAACTTTTTTTGTTAGTAACAAAACAACTACAGAGCAGAATCACATGTGATTTTCATTTATGAATAATAAAACAACTACATAGCAAAATCACATTGATTCACCAAAATCACATGTGATTTCCATTTATGAATAATAAAACAACTACAGGGCAAAATCACATGTGATTCACCAAAATCACATGTGATTTCCATTTATGAATAATAAAACTCCAGAGCAAAATCACATGTGATTCACCAAAATCACATTTAATTTCCATTTATGAATAATGAAACAACTTGAGAGCAAAGTCACATGTGATTCACCAAAATCACACGTGATTTCTATTTATGAATAATGAAACAACTAGAGAGCAAAATCACATATGATTCACCAAAATCACATGTGATTTCCATTTATGAATAATGAAAACAAAATAGAGAGCAAAAATCAATGTGATTTTCCATTTATGAATAATGAAACAACTAGAGAGCAAAATCACATGTGATTCACCAAAATCGCATGTGATTTCCATTTATGAATAATGAAACAACCAGAGAGCAAAATCACATATGATTTTACCTGTTATTTCTTCTGCAACAGCTTCTATATCTGCATCTTCTTCCATAACATCTTCTTTCTTAGATTCAAGATCATTATCGTCTTCAACAACATTTTTGTTCAGATCGATCTGTTTAATCACTTCCATAACATCATCTAACTGATTCTCCTCCATTTTCCGGCGAGATTTGTTGTTTTCCGGCGAGGTTATTGTTTTCCGGCGATGGTTGTTGTGTTAGAATGAAATAGAGGTGTTGGTTACAGTTTCCGGCGAGGTTTGATGAGTCGCCAGCGAGGTTTGAGGGTTTCCGGCGGGAGGTTGTTGGATTTCCGGCGTGAGGTTGTTGGGTTCCGGCGGGAGGTTGTTGGGTTTGGGCGGGAGGTTGTTGGGTTTTGGCGGGAGGTTGTTGGGTTTCTGGCGGGAGGTTGTTAGGTTTCCGGCGGGAGGTTGTTGGGTTTCCGGCGTGGGGTGTTTGTTACTGTTGGGAGGTTAGAGAGTCGTAGGTGTGTGTTTTGTTTAGAGAGAGAAAATTTTATTAAATGAGGGTAGATGGTGTGTTTTTGGGGTTTATATATGGTTGATTGATTGGATTCTAACCATTGGATGAGAATGAAATCAATGGATAAGATCTCTTGTTTTGTTCTTTGATTAAGTCATGTTCTTTGAGGATCTCACCTCGCCACACATAATGTAATCAGGACTCGAAAACAACAAACGCCACTATTTCACTTAACTGTTTAGGCGAAACTCCACGCACAACTCGCATTGAAGACCCTCCACTCGTTCGTAAGCACAATGGACTCGCTGTGAGTACGAAAGAAGGATAGGGTCAGCAGGCCTTTCTTTGATACCTCTCAATAGTTACTACAAGCTCTTACCACTAGTCGACCCCTAAGTGGATTAAATTGTTTATATTGCAAAAGCTTACGAATGTGTTTAGCAATAAACTATCATTCGAAATGTATACAAAACCATACTAGTAACACTTATGTCCCAACTATATTATACGAAGGCCTCGCGTATCCGCTGAGATCTAAAACTAGTTGAAATGATAAAAAAAAAAACATGACCATATAAGTAACTAAACATAAGCAAGCAAATAAAATCTCAAAAAACATAAAAAAAAACACAAACAATTCCATTCTTTTCTAAACACATACAAATCACTGGTTCTTTAAGAAACGAGTTAAAAGAAATACAGGGAATCGTATCTATTATGCATTAAAAAATGGTGGAGGCAATCCCATGCTTTCGAGCTTGTTACAGGAAAGGGTTGGATGACCCGTGTAACCTCTCCGCATTTCATTGACACAATCCTGTTGGAGTATTGGAATGTAACTGGTCATGACAATATTATCCACACGAGCTCGTTCAGGAGTACCAAAAGGGTATAGACGTTCCATAAAATCCACTGATTTCACATAAAACTTGAGTTCGTGTTCCATGGTCAACATCAACTGCTGATAATCATCAGTTCTTACTAGTGAGCAGTACACAGGTTCTCGCGGATAAGCATAAACATAAAGTACGCTCATCAGAATTATTATGACGCCAAATACCTTTTTTATAAGGATGGCAGGCTTGAACACATTGCTTAATTGTTTGAACACCTTGCTTGATTTCTTGATTGCTTTGTCGCATCTATGAGGTGGGAACAACATAATATGTTCCTCTGAAGCAATTAGCACTTCATGTGCGTAGTCATTATTACCATCCATGATGCAACAAATCCTGTTGAGAGAAAAGGTAAAAGAAAATGAATTTTGCGTATATAAAATATAAAATTGTTTTAAGCATATAAATATGTAATCACACACATAACCTTGAGGATAGTTCTAATACTTTTTTTTTATTATTAAAATTCCTACATATATTTGTCCTAAAACATAGACATGCTTCATGTGAATCATAAGTACATAAACAAACTCTCTAAATACGTTTGATTAAGACCGTTCAATTGTTTTTCTACTTTTTCTCATTATAAAACCGTTCCCAAAATTATGAAAAAAAACACCTAAGTTATTTAAGGAGATGACCAATATATAATGATGTAGGTATCTTTAGTAGAATCACTCAACTATTACGTAATTTATCATCAAAGGCTCAAATCTTCCTTGCTTATGCCATATATAATGAAATAAATATATAAATGCTAATATTCAGAAATGTTAGTAAACATTACAAAAATATTCACCTAAAAGATACTAACGATATTTTTTTGTTTACTAAGTTACTATACTTTCGAAACCGGGTACTGAACATATTTTAACAGGTAATTTCAGGTTTAGATGATGAAGCGGCAACTATACATATCCACATGTCAAGAAACGTAAACCCAAGACCACACTAATATTAAAATTAAAATACATATATATAAATATAAATAAAAATAACCCGGCCAGACAAGCAAAAGAACACCCACCCTAAACCAAATTCTTGCACCAAAGACAAATACACTATGGACAGAACCCAACCAATAATATTCTTGCCAACACCATAAAAAAATCAAGCCACCACCAATAAAATACGGCCGACTTAGAATAACAGCAAAAACTATAGGAAACATGTACACTTTTATTAAAATAAAATCAGATTATAATTAATAATAATTAACAGAAATTAAACAACAGAAAATAAAACAGACATAATTGGGTAGAAGCAGAAGACAAACAATATGAACGATAAATAAGAAAACAATAAAAAGGTCGTGGAACGAGGCACGTGTTGGACACGCTTCCCTTAAAACAGATTCGCCGTCTGTTTCCCAGGGTACAACGTTCAAAGCTGTTGTACAGCCGGACCTGACATACTTGCCTGAAATATCACGGAAAACAGAGTGCTTCTGATCGAAAAGACTGCTGAAAAACTTGTTAATGGAGCTTTTCTCTCTTGTGTGTTTTTCTTGTTGTGTCTTGGAATGGTTGAGATTGCCATCTATTTATACACATTCATATGCATATGGTGTAATGGTGCAATCAATGTCAATTAATGCCTTAATAATGAGCTGCTATAAACCAAATCATAACAGCCAATTTAATTGTCAATTAATGACACATTAATTTGCAGTTATAAACCTTTGAAACAAATCATAACAGCCAATTTAATTGTCAATTAATGACACATTAATTTGCAGTTATAAACCTTTGAAACAAATCATAACAGCCAATTTAATTGCCAATTAATAACACATTAATTTTCAGTTATAAGCCTTTAAAACAAATCATAACAGCCAATTTAATTGTCAATTAATGACACATTAATTTGTAGTTACCAAATGAGCTCGTAACTGACATTTAACCATTTTCCTCCATTCTAACTTTTCTTCTTTGAGACTCGATATCTCATTCACACTAACTCTGTTTTGGATATATACTGGCTCGACCTGGCCTTACACTTAATAATTATATTTACTAACAATTATCTATGTCCAAAGTTAGTGAAAACACATTTTTCACAAAATTTTTTCCAACAATCCCCCACATGAATGGAAATCGATCGAAAACACTCAAAATTTTCGGCGAAATTTCTGCGGTTGAGTCCTGCATAGGATAGGTAGGTGTGACCCTTTGAACCTTCTATTGTGAGATGCACTTAGCCTCCTAGATCTGAGTAGACGCGATGTTCTTGAACTCAGCCTCTGTTTACGTAGACGACAATACACTCACATACGACTCTCCTTGACATTGTCAAGTCCTCATAGTCGTGCTCGTTATGGTCCATATTCCAATCGGGATCTTGAAGAGTCATGGAATGAAATGCCTATGGAAAAGTAGGAGCATAAAAGACCAAAGCGGATACATAACATGTGATCTATAATACTGCATAGGTGACTGTTGAGCAAAAAAACTAACAAATTAAACCGGTGACTGATGGGCTGGAAAATTCGCATAGGGAAACAATGGCTGAGGTGAGTTATTGGTTGTACTAGACATCATCATATATAATGTGAAAGCAATTGAAATCAATTAACTATGGATTTGATAGCAGCAAGCGTTGATAGAAGCAAGCGTTGATAGCAGCACCAAGGAAACAAAAACAATTAATATGCGGCAGAAGAAATACTTTTAAATTAGCAATGCAAGGATTATTTTAAGCGGCGGCAAAAAGTATTATCAAGCGGCAGAAAAAGAATAGAAAAGCAAGCAATTTGAATTAGC
>BQNB010115629.1:0-18961 GCA_026074375.1 Tanacetum coccineum
ATAAGTAATCTACGAAGTATGAACAAGTAAAGATAATAAAGATCAAACCGATGACACAATGATTTATAGTGGTTCGGCTACGAAGCTCCTCTTCGTCCTACTCTAAGAACCCAACTTGAGAGTTATCTTCACTATGTCAACAAGCTCCCTTTAGGCGGAGAAAACCGTACACGTCGCTTACATTTTTTCCGGTACTAAGCTAAATACCGAGTTCTATTTTGAGATAGAACCAATCTAACACACTATGTATTTTATGGCCTAAATACTAACCTATCATACACATATGATATACACAACACACAACACAAGATATACAAGATGAATGATTATCACAATCGTAATGACACAACTAAACTATTAACAATTGAAGCTTGACGTCTTTGTAAGTGTTCTTCACTAAAGAGTGGAATGAGTTAATCACTTGTAATGGATTATGTAACAAGCATAATGATCAAAGAATATAAAAGATAAAAGATATGTGTAAAAATATTTGTCAAGAGTTGTCTAAAATGAAGACTTAAGGTTAATTTGAAATTCAAATCTATCCCAGACAGCTGGTTCGTGCGACTCACGGATCTACCATATGCTGGATCCGTCCGTGTATTTGGTGGATCCGTTAGTGGAGCTGGGACAGCATTTGTCATTTTATGATTAACCCAAAATCTATACAAAATATTGTTTTGTACTTAATAAAACTTGTTTATTAGATTCTTCTAAAACAAAATATTTCTTATCACCAATACGGAAAGATTTTCTAGATTTGGGAAGATTTGGAAAATTTTGGAAAGATTGTTTCCACTTATGGTTAATCTTATTTTGTCTTACATGATTAATATAACTAGCTTATAATTAATTATGTGTTAACTTAAATCATTTGATTATGAAAGGTTTATGCAAATGATAATATTTTTCTTTGATCATTAAATATGTTTAATAATACCATATTCATACCTTAAGTGATTTGTCTTCGTCAAGTAAACTTTCGACTAAATAACTTGTTTACATAAACTTTTACGTAGTATAACATTATATTTGTTATTACCAAAACATAAAGATCATTAAATATAAATATTGTTTTTGCCCGAATATTTGTATTAACAGAATGATCAATCATGTATGTTGCGTTCATGGATTTGTTCGTGCATATGTGGTTTTGTCGCTTTTTCTGGAGCATAGGTATCGGTTAAAATTATATGCGAGTGTACCGGTAGTATATTAAATTCTAGAACTTGCTTTAGTGATGCATCCCGAGACTGCTTAGTGAGATCGCATTCGTGTGATTAGGATTTGCTAAATGATAAGAGGCACTAGGATAAACCCACTATCCCCACACCCTTGTTTCGCACTCATTTTTAGTGCACCCGTGGTACACCCCTCCAAGCCTATCATTTTCGCGGTTCTCATAATTTTCTGGTGGATTTCAGATTATTAATGAAGAGCATTGTTTACACCCTTACCCAAATCGTCTTAGCCTTCCTTGTATGTACTCGTTTTTAGTACATTATTGTAAATCCTAGTTAATTAATTGCTTGAGTACGTGGTTGCTAAGTCGAGTCTTTTATTAGTGTATACAGTTTTGGGACATTTGGGATTCATTGTAGTTTATATATTATGGAGAAATAGGGAAGAAAGTCAAATTATTACCCCCATATGTGCTTAATACACTCCATGTTATTTTGATCCTTTCATTTCGGGTCATTAGTTATTTTATATTTATGAGTTCAAAAACTCAAGTGTAGGGGTACGTTTATAAACCCAAAGTTATGTATTTCAGCAGATGGCAGGGCAAAAGTGTACGAAAAAAATATAAAAAAGTGAAAAGGAGAGAGAACAAAGAAAAAAATCAAAAAAAGTAGAAAAAGAAAGAAAAAAATGTACTGCCTGCCATCTTGCTTATGTTTATGTTTATGTTCAAAAAAGAGTCAGAAAAGAAAAAGAAAAGGTTTGATGTAGAGTTTGCATACCTTAGTCCTAGTGTGGTCAAGTCTTGGCTTAGCAACGCCTTCGCGTGTATTCTTATATATTAACTAACTCACCACCACCCCAAATCTACCCAAATATATCCCATCCGTTTCCATTTCCGTTTAACTTACACCCAAACTTCACAACCCTTTAAAGACCTCTTTGATAGTAATTCCTAGGTGCTTACGCCATAGCGGTGAAGGTTTGATCCTTTATCAAGCTTATGGTAATTTATATGCTATGAAAAGTAATGAGTGTTAATTTTCTGTTTCCCATATTGTTATATATCATTATACACCCGAGAGAAAGAGAGAATTCAAACACTTATTGTGAGGTGCTAGTATATAACTTCCGTGCTTTTATTCACGAGGTCTAATTGGTTGTGTCATAAACTATCTTTGAAAAGTAAGTTAAATGCCCCCGATATTGCTATTGTCTAGGTAGAAAAGCCCATTTGCTTGAGGACAAGCAAATCCCAAGTGTAGGGTATTTGATGAGGTGTCATTTTATACACTTTTTCGGGGTCATTTAACCCTTTAAATCATGCAAATATGCCCAAAATATGTGCTTAATCGTTTGTTTTTGTGTTTTTAGCATTCGGGATGCTTTTGAAGGATATACACATGATATGGGCTCAATTTTAGAAGAAACAGGACAAGATTACAACTCTACACCAAAGTCGATGAAGAATAGCCGTATAGTGGCTGGAGACGGCGTCACAAATCCTTGTGACGGCGTCAGGATATACAAGGGACGGCGTCAGAGAAATCAAGACGGCGTCAGAACTTAACCGACATAGTGAAGCCCTATAATATTCGGTCAGGCGACGGCGTCAGAATTATAACGCGGCGCCGTCGTGACTGTTTCTCTATATATACAAACTCATTGTTAGGGTTTTAAGTGTGCAACTTTTGGGAAACAAACCCTAACGATATAGTTCGAGTTGTAGCAGCTTTTAGGTCGTTTTTAGGGTTCTTAAAACCCTTTGTAACCTCCTATTACTCATGATTAATTATTGTTCTTCACTTCTCTTTAACATGCTATGCTAGATCTATTAGTATTTACTTATGATTGCATGAAATTTAGTTTGTAGATCCTTTTAATATTGCTTCTTGTGATGGATGTGCGCGTTAGGCTTTAGAAAACTGGTTATAAAATATTACATTAGCATAGACGTTGAGGGAAATGCGATTGTGTAGAAAGGATTCCATCGGTAACAGTATTCATACTACCTTACCCATCTATGGATGATCACCTCTTAAATATTCTAATGCATGTAATGTACTCTTAGGGCCTTGTAATAGTCTTCGTACTACTTTACTTGTGCGTTGCCTTAACGGAATATTACATAGACGACGAGTTCATGTAATTTGTTCATGACTTAGGAAATATTTACACAGATCATCACAAGTGTGACAAAGCAATAGAATTAGGAGAAGCAAACTAAGGAGTAATACATGATTAAGTATATACGTTTGTTTATCATACGAGTTTTCACCAAAGTAGTTTAGATTTAATTTTAGTTTATATAGTTAAAACCAAACCTTTCAAAACCAGAATTTTACGTACTTTCTAAAAATATAAAAATATACAAATACAAAAAATAATATTCTTTCAACCCCTTAGACCTTGGTTACATTCTGTTCGAGCCTTCCCAACCTATTCCGCTATAGAACGATAACAACCCCCAAGTCTTGCCTATACTACATTACAACGGTTAGGTACACTGCCTAAGGAGTTGTAAAACTTCTTTGTGAGTTTGCAACACCCACATCACAATTTTAATACAAATGTTTATTGTTCGAACTTCGATATTAGTGTTAAATCACATGTGATATGTCATTCGAATTTCAATACAACAAAGAAAACGAGAAAAAATGAGAAAACGACAAAAAATTGTCGAAAGTATATCAAAGTGCCCGTCTTTTAAAAGATAACTAAATGCTCGTCGTGACGGTATAATTTGTTTTGTATAACGATTGATGGTTCATGAAATATTTAATTAACAAAAAGATTGGTGTAACTGAATTTTAATTTAAATGTTAATTAGTATTCCTCATTTTTTTTCTCAACAGAAAAATGAATTGGTAAGATTTGTCCTTTGGTATGTGAGAAATATTTGCTATGTAAAAGATCTTTCCTCAACATACACACCTTTTGTGAAATTTATACAAAGATTTAACAAAACAAACTAAGAACACTAGATTTAAACATAACAAACCTCCCCTTTTATTTTAAAACTACATATCAACACATGAACGGTAGTGTGAGATGTTTTAAGTTCAAACTATAGAGAATACAATTACTATATCAAATCACATAAGAAGAGTTAGGTTTTCTACAAAGAGAGATAGATAGAATGGGTGGAAACTTAGAGAGAGAGATTAAGAGAAATAAGAAATACTTATATGTTAGAATGTTACACCAAGTTTCACCACCCACATCCTCATCCTAAGTCCTCCTTTTATAGGCTAAGGGAACTTCATATGTTGTCCTAAAGGAGTGATGTGGGATTGTTAAGTTGTTTACAACGTACATTACGAAACACGACATTACAAGTAAAATAGTCATAAGTGACCGGCACTTTCTTGATTCCTAACAATCTCCCCTTAAGGGGTTGTCACTGAGGCCTAACTAGAAGTCTATAGTCGGTTTCCACTATTCTGCCTCCAATAAAGCTTTCAAGCCTGTTGATGCAACATTGACTAGGATCTCCTTTATGTTTTAACGATGACAAATAAATGTTCGCAAAATGTAAAATAACAAACGATAGCCAAAATCCGTAAAACCAGATATTTGCATCTGGCGTGTTGGGCACGCGTCAGCATGTGGCCAACGCGCCACTTGCAGTTTTTGTTTTTACGGATTTGATTTTGTCAGCATTCCTCTTACCCGACACATGTGGAAACTTCAATAAAGGTATGTACATGATATTTGAGCATTTAGGAACACTCCAAATGAGGTTTCTACTTATAGAGGAGCAAAAACAAATCCTCCCATTTTTTCAACAAAACGCCAACTCAAATCTTTTATTAAACGCCTCTAGCCAAGGCCGAAACTTCTTTCTAAACCTAGTATGAACTTACTTTTAACATATCATCAAATGAAAGTATTCATTTGATCTTAATCCGGATTTACATTGTTCCTAATCACGTAATGGGTTTTACTCCCTTATTGGTCAAACTAAGTCAAAGGTCACTTTGCGTAAATGCATCCTTTCCTGTTATGGGATATGCTTTACTTGTGATGCAAAGCACTTAGCTTGTTTGCATCAAGATGATTAGTGATCAAATCCATTGTTGATTATCATGGATTAAGTCCAAGTGACTAATTGAGTTTGTGGTATTTAGAGGTTAATCATGCTTTGAGTTTTCTCACCTCCTTACCTATAAATGTTTTATGAACTCACACATGTATTCCTCACATGTGCAAAATGTCCTACAAACTCCTACACTTCTCCCTACAACACTTCCATACCATACTTCCTACAACACACTCCCTCTAATCATTTGTTAATCTCTTTTCTAACAAATGATTAAACACTCCTTTTACACAATCCTATAACACACCCTTCCTAATCATTTGTTTACCATTCTTACCCAACAAATGATTCTATCCTCCACACACACTATAAACATTTATTTTCTCAAACTATCCCATAATCACATGTGCCTACTCTTTTATTTCTTATTGGCAATATGATTATAAACCCAAATCAATATTGTGATTTCACTATAATCATCATCATCTTCATACTTCATCTTCAAAGCCTTCTTTATGCTTAAACTCCTCTTCACACAAACCTTCCCCAAATAATACCCACACATGACAACTCACATTCCTTTACACAATGTACCTTCCTTGTACTTGTTGTACTTCTTGCTCCCTTCATTCCTAACATAGGCTCCTCCACATCACATCAAAACATTCTCTACCACATATCTACTACTCACTTTCTTCCTCACAGCCCATTTGAACTTCACACACATACTCTATCATCCTATCCCTTGATCTTACCACTTTATCAATCCAACTTAACTTACTCTCTTCTCCTCCTTTAAATTGAAATTCAAATCTCAAACAAACACACTTCCCTCTTCAAACAAACACACTTCCCTCTATAAACAGATACACTTCACTCTTTAAACAAACACATTTCCTATCCACCCTTGATCTTGCCACTTCACCTATCAAACTTACCTTTCACCATCTCATCTATACCATTTATTTCAAACAAGATCAAGAGGCTCCTTTCCATCTCATCACCATCACATCATGCCAACTCATTTACAACCTATTCTTATCCCTTTCTCTATTTCACACATGTGCTTAATACATTTGAAATTTAAATTTCAAATCTTCTCTCCATAACATCCACCATTTCTCTCCAAGTTAAGAATATTACAAGAATATTCCCTTGTACCTTAACTAGCATTTCAAGCCATTAGTTAGATTATAACTAAGCTAGTTACATTTTGAGGAATACTCAAACTACCTTTTTCTGATAGTTCTTTTCTCTCTTTTCAATATCGGGCAAACAAAAGGCTTTTAAATACTTCACAAACCCTTTTATCAAATGGCTATTTGAGTTAGTTGACCTTGAGTATAAGAATGATTGAAAGGTCATAACGTGAAGTACAATTTAGGGTTTAACAAGAGCGGGTAATTAAAAAGCCAAAAACCTGAAAAAATGCTCTCGGGTCTCTAGCACACTAGCCACGCGCTGATACATGGCCAGCGCGCCACATGCTGAATTGTTAGCCTTAATTTTTATTAAGTCAAACAAGAATGTAATCGGTCATCTTAGTTATTAATAGTCTTGTATTGTAATAGGCTAGTCGGGTATACCGGGCTTAGACTTTAAACTAATATTGTTCATGTTTTGGGCCAAAGCCCAACAAATAACCAAGCCCGACCCAATAAGAAAGCCCACGAGCCAACAAAGGCCTTGGACTATAAATACCACCATCCTAGCATGTTAGGAGGGTGTTGGTTACCATTTGTTTTATTTGTGTAATCCACCATCCTTTCCTCTCTCTTATTTCTTTCTCTCTCTAAACTTCTCTCTTTCTCTCTTTCTTATTTGGTTCGATAGATATATGGCTTATTGGTAACTTATTAGGTTGTGATATGGATTAAGTAGTTGGGATACCAAGTAGTATCAATCACCAAGGGGTTTTAGTGATTCGGTTTGTGGTTTTTAAGGTCATCTCGCAAGTTTTAAAGTTTTTTGTACCTTAAATACACGAAAAAATAGTGGTTTTATTTTTGGTGTTAAAAGTGTTAAAGTTTATGTTTTTATGTTAGATATAGACTAGATATAGTTAGTTTTGTAAAGGATTTCAAGAAAAATGATCAAAAAGGTGTGTTTTTAGATGATTTTAAGGGTTATGTTTCGTTTTTGAATTCTGAGAAATATGACATTTTTTTGAATTCTACGAAATATGTCTTGAATTGTGAGAAATATGTCACATGTTTATTTTTTTTTGGTAAAGGGCGCATCCCCGGTAAAATATATTACACCAAAAAAATCCGTTGAAGTACAAATGGAATGTGACTGAATGTCACATTAACCTCAAGTTCACGCTTGAACAACCACTAACTCATATAACATGCCATATGAGAACTAGCTAACAATTACATACCCAATGGCACCAATAGGAAAGTACCATCTAATAGTACATAAACAACGAAACAAATACATCAATTATTGAAAATATCCTCAGGAAGATCCCAAAGCCGAGCAAACATCACCCCATCACTGGACTTCTTGAAACGGCAAGAAAGCAGCTTGAGCCGAACCGATGTCATAATGCACTCAATGACTTCTTTAGCTGATCTCTTGTTACGCTTAAAAACCTCTGATTTCGCTCCTGCCAAACAAAATAGGCTGCGGCCGCAACAACTAGCTTACCAATAACACTTTTGGAAGACTTATGCTTATCAATAGGCATGTCACGTGTTTATGTTCTGTGAAATATGTCACAGGTTTCTGTTCTGCGATATATGTTTTGAGAAATATGTCACATGTTTATGTTCTGCGAAATATGTTATGAGAAATATGTCACAGGTTTATAATCTGCAAAATATGTTCTGAGAAATATATCATAGATTTATGTTCTGCGAAATATGACATTTTTTTGAGAAATATGACATTTCATTCTGAGAAATATGACAATTGATTCATTCTGCAAAATATGTTCATTCTGCGAAATATGTTCTGCGAAATATGTCAGAACTTTGTAAAATCCCGTGAAATAAGATCTTTATCTTGCGGTTTTAGTGTTTGATTCATATTTAAAGCTTCTTATTTGGACTTTAAAGAACAGTAACTCAACAATCATTTCCAATTGATCAAGTACTTCAAAAGTAATAACAAACCACAAATTCAATCATTTCATAAACCTAAGATCCGATATTCATTCACAACAACATCAAAATGTCAAATACCAATAACAACATGCAAACTCAAACATCAAATGCTCTTCACAATGCCATCATGGAAGTTGATGGTAAAGATCGTCCTCCAATGTTAGCACCTGGTAATTACGTTCAGTGGAAATCCAGAATTAAAAGATACATTGACACCAAACCAAACCATGAGCTTATCCACTTCTGTCTCAAGAATCCACCATATCAATACAAGTTCTTAATTACTAATATAAATGAAACCCCTGTTACACCTTGTAATAAAGGTACTTTACAACCACAACAACCAATGGGGAGGTAATGGAAACATTTGCAACTGTACCTGAAGACATTCAGAAATGGATCACTGCTGAAGTTGAAGTTGTTTAGATCATTCTTACGAGGATTGATAATGATATTTATTCAACAGTTGATGCTTGTCCAAATGCAATGGAGATGTGGAAAGCAATTGAAAAGTTGAAACAATGTGAGTCAATCAATGTACAAGATCTTGAAACCAATATGTATTGGGAATTTGGAAAGTTTACTTCACATGAAGGTGAATCACTTGAGTCGTACTACTCACGTTTCTACAAAATGATGAATGAGCTTGTTAGAAACCAATGTATTGCTACCAATCATCAAGTAAATGGTCAATTCTTACTTTAACTTAAACCAGAATGGCAAAGGTTTGTGATGTGTCGTTGTATAGGTGTTATTTATAATTATCAGGTTTTATATTTATATTTAGCCGACTAACTTAAAGACAACACTTTAACGGGAAAAGTACCCGGTCAAGATGTAGCTTCGCGGTAAGTAGGGTGTCGAACACTAAGAGTAAGAGTTAACCTATTATTCTATCAGTATTTTATTCTATCTAGATTAGTCTAATTACTGGTTAAACATATGCTATACATATTTACTAGAGGTAAAAGGAGGGTTTTTAGCATGAGAGACTGACACAGGTTTATGGTGACAAATATTAATTCTAAGCACAATACACACTAAAGCAAATAAACACAAGACAAAAGAGCGGAACGAGCCAAATAATAGAAAACTGTATTAACCATGTTAAATCCGATTAAATGTTGGTTTGATTAATTAGTGCAATGGCTGCTTATTTCGAGGCGGCATATCATTCTTAAGACTTAGGCGGTACTTCTTCCTAAGACCTAGATACGAACAATCCTGTCACGATTAACGCATCCGCATAAAGCATCTTATAGTTTAATTATAATCTACCATAGGGAATTAAAGCAGTGGTGATCCTGTTAATACCCTAGCCCATCGGGACTTTACCCACTTATTGCTTGATGTTGTTTTATACACCGGTAGTCCACCACCAAAATCAATACCAATTAATAAATGAACAATACTTGTTGAACAATTATCGGGTCACCTGCCGGTCAACTAAGCTCATAATCAAAGAGTAATGATAAGGTGTCATTTGTGATCCTATTGGTCCGGGCATATAGAACACAACATGGAGAGCCATCCCGGCATCTAGGTTACTGGTTAGGTCTCCCTAGACCCAGTTGAATGATAGGTTGCATGTACAAGCACATAAATAAGTATAAGGCGATAAACATAATTAAACAGCAACGGTAAATTAAGCAAAGCCGGATTAAAACAAACCAAACATTATAATCTTCATTAACATGGCCAATACCCGAGGGTATTAGCCTACAATTGTTGTCATTATTACAAACGTGATCAAACAATTAAAAATCGAATGATTAAGAAAGTAAGAATTACTCGATGTCTTATATGGAATTAGGAGTAGTGCTCGACCTTGGCTGCTCTTCTTGGATTGAGAAATTAGACTTTTGTTGTATACTATACAGAGAATGTGATAGTGCACACTAAAACTCGTTTTTGAGTCTTGTATTTATAGTGTCTGAAATACTCCTGGATACGCCATATGGGGATAAGTGGATACGGCGTATAGGGGTTAATTTCCTTGGAGTCCGTGATAAGATCAAATCAATTAAGATAATTACCATCAATCATATTAAATGTGTATCTTTGACTGATGAACAGCTGTGCATACGGCGTATTGGTTGTAGTGGATACGCCGGATCGAGAATTGACCATTACGCGTTTCTTGTGCTGAGCCGGCGCTGATACGCCGTATCTTCATTGCTGGGTACGGCGTATAGGTGCAGAAAATGGTATTCTTTAAATGTCTTCGTTTAAGCTCTAGAATTGCGCCTTTTGCTTCTTCTTCAGAAGTGACTCCATAATTACTGCAATAATAAACTTTAAGCAATTAAGTACCAATATATTGCAATAATTATATAAAAGTGGGTAAAATACGTGGGATAAATGATAGTAAAGTATGACGTTATTTGATGATATCACTAATCTATGTTAATTCTATTATAATCTAAACCTATGTCAGTTTAAATCCTAATTCTAACGGGAAAAGGGGGTTTTCAACCTGAGAGACTGGCACGGTTTGGTCGGTGACTACAATTAATTCAAGACACTGTTACCCACGCAAGCTGATAGACAAAAGATAAAAGAACGGTCGAACCTTATATAAGAAAACTGTATTAACCATTATTAATCCGATTAGAACGTTGGTTTGTTTATTAAGTGCAATAATTTCTTCTCTCGAGGTGGCATATCATTCTTAAGACTTAGGCGTTGCATCATCCTAAGACCTAGCAACATTAATTCTGTCATAATTAAAGCATCCATATAAAGCATCCTTATTTGCTGATTATAATCTATCTTAGGGATTAAAGCAATGGTGATCTTGTTAAATTCTAGCTCATAGAGACTTTACCCACTTACCGCTTAATAGCAATCTATACACTAGTAGTCCACTTGTCCAACTATCCAATGGAATCAGAACGTTATTTGTTGAATTATCTAGGTTACCTGCTAGTCAACACGATCAATAAACCATCGGCAATATCCAATTAACTAGTTAAGCCCAAAGCGTATCCTAGACACAGACTTAGAAGGACAATACTTGTGTAACTATTATTCTAGATGTATAAATTACTATATGGAGAGCTATCCCGGACTCTAGATCCTAAATCATATTTATATTATTATAACTCTCATTACGAAATTTAGTTTTTCAAATTTATTTTGACTTGAAAACGAGAAGATTATAATATTTATTTCTAAATTGACAAATCAAAAACGACCCGCTGAGTTTCACGTATCGCACGACACAGACTCTAAAAGCAATATGATGTAAACAACATTCCGAAACAAACATTTAGTTTTGGATTGGCCTGAGACACGAAACAAACAAAAAGGCTAAAATAAACCTACGCAAAATCTTGGACACACAAACGCGTACCAACACAAGAATAATTAAATTTATTTTAAGTATCGCATTGTATTAAATAAAAATATTTAATAAATTATTTAACATTTTATTTCAAAACGTTTATTTAAAACGCGAGGATTTAAATTAAAGTTTATTTTACGGATAAAAGTTTATCCGTAATATACAAATAAATAATAAACGTTTTAAATAAATGTTATAAAACGTTTATGAAAACTAGTCATGTTAATACCCACGATTCATGGAAAAATCATTTCGAACAGCGATGGCGCAAACTTTCCGTGTTTTGAATCACCCGTTAAGTTGCTTACACGAGACCCGAACCATTTATTTAAAACAAAAATTTACATCTTTGGTCCCGCTGTAATATTTTATAATTACAAATTTCCAACCCCTAAACTATTATATACTTTCCATTTCATTTTAAAACTTTATTTTTATATATAAATACAACACAAAAATTAGGGTAACTCATTATTTCAAACCCTAAAATCAATGATATCCCCTCTCACTCTAAATAATCCGGAATTCCGCGCCCCCTATTTTCCCGGCGAAGGTTTTCCCGTCCAAGACCCGCTGCATCTTCACCTTCATGACCACCTTTGCTTTGCCCACACCACAAAGAGTCCATCGCAACCTCACAACTCACTACCATTTATTTCTGGCCGCCTCCTATTCTCCGGCGAATCCACATCTCGACACAACCGACCAACACAACCACCAACCTTTATCCTCCACGCCACATCTACCATCCACCATGGCCATCTATTGATAAAGGAACCAAAAAGGGTGTGTGAGGTTTTGATAAACACACCAAAAGGGTGCGTGTGGTTCCATTAAGCACCAAGGGTGCGCCTGGTTCATTTGGTTTTTCATCCATAAGGGTGCGGTTGGTTCTTGATTTTGTCAGACAGGGTGCGTTTGGTATAAGAAAACTGCACCAAGGTGCGTTTGGTTTTCTTATTAACACCAAAAGGTGCGTTTGGGCTTAACACAAAAAGATTAGGGTGCGTTTGTTGGTTCATAACACCAAGAGAGTGCTTTATTTATGGCTTTTAGGGTGCGTTGGGTGTTAAAACGACATTTGGTGCGTGTGGTTTGTCATATCACCGAACGGGTGCGTTTGTGTTCATATGCAGCCGAAAGGTTGCGTTTGGCCATTGAAACAGCTTTGGGTACATCAGTTTTAGTAGATAAATAACCAAACTGGGGTGTCTGGTTTTATCAAAAATCGCACCAAAGGTGCGTTTGGGTTATGTAGAAGCAGATTATTGGTGCGTTTGGTTCTGCGTTTAACAACAGTTGGAGTGTTTGTTTTTGTGGTTATAACAACGTAAGGTGCGTTTGGTTTGGCAGTCTCGCACTAAAGGAGTGTTTGGTTGAACTAAAACAGATTAGGGAGCGTTTGGTTGTACAGAAACTCCATAAGAGAGTGTTTAAGTGTGAGCAGGAAACCTCCAAAGAGGTGTGTTTGGTTGAGCAGGAAATGCATAGGGCGTGTTTGGGTGAGCAGAAACAACCTTTAGGGTGTGTGTTGATTTTTACAAATCAATTAATAAATATATCATAAGATTTTATAAATATAAAACCAGATTTAATGGTGGTTAATGGTTAAATAAACGTGTCAAAATATTATAGTATCTCGCCAAATTATATATAGTGATCACACGGTACATTACAACACGAATAGAATTAAAAAGGATTAAGTTAATATAAATTGATAATGATTTTTAATTTGTAATATTCTAATATAACCATAAACAAACAGAAACAATAACTTTTCATAATGGGATAACTATTTTAGCAAAATGTCCAATGAAAACAATATGACAAAGATTATAAAATAATTATTTTAAATTTTATAATTGTCAACTGGAAATTAACATCATAACCTTGTAAAATCTTAAAAAAAAAAACATCATGTACATGATTTATAAAACTTAAAACGACGTTTACTTTTATGCTAAGAACTTTTATTTAATTAAGTGGTATTTTTCTAAAAACTTGTCGAATCAATTTTGTTAATCATTTACTCACGTTTCTTAAATAAAATTTGCAAAGTATTATATATTTCAAATTATTCTTTTGATTGTTGGTCTTATTATATAATTCACCATATGAATTATATAATTGCTTATTTTTCATATGTAATATATACGGGATATATTACATACTCTGCTATATGATTCATCGTATGAATTATATATGCGTTTTGATTTATTTATTTAACCAACCACCAAACTATTAACAGATTTAAATCCTAAAATCCTTTACCCAACTGTGTCGCGTTGGTGTACGCATTCAACATTCATAACGGAAAACCCAAGTACACTAATCCTAGGCTAGTGGATCCTACCGATAAGATAACCCTCAACTTCAATCTGGTACAAAAAGCGATCCAGATTTCCGTTTTGACTGGGTTGTCTGGGCACTTATATGCACATATTCCCCATAATCCCGACAAGTCCCCTTCCCGCCAATTATATAATCTCAATCGTTCTACAAAAATCTATCTAAGTCAGCAGAAATTAGTAATAACGTTCTACAAACATCTTGTGAGTTTAAAAAGCCAGCCAGCCCCCAGCCTTTTTATTTATTATAGCCCTCTTTTCACATTGTTTATTACATTTACTCTAACAAATCTCGGGGGATAATACATGCTCGATACAAACTTATTTATGTGTCCCGTTACAAATACTTTACATACTAAATTTCACACACTAAGAAGATTTGTTAGACAGCTACTTGTTGATTGTATGTAATTCATGGGTGCGGAGGAGAGCGACCGTGGGGGGGTGCCGTGTGGGGCATTGGTGTTGGGTGGGGGGGTGTTACTTACGAGGGGGGGACAGGTATACTTTGTATTGTTTTTATCTTTCCTATATTTTTCACTTCTGTTCGGTATTTGGATGTTTGGTAGGTTATGTTACTTTGTTTGTGAAGTGTGGTGTTTTTGGGGAAGTGTTTTTCAAAATATAGCACGTATTGATTCAATTGTGTGTATGTTTTATTAAATATCTTAGTAAATTCTTTCATAATACCGTATTAAACTAAACTTTGTTTCGATACAAAACAAAACGTTCGTTATGCAAATGAGCTACGGTAATTTGGTTTGCTTATACATGTCTGTGTATATTCTTATTAAATTACGTGGTTTGTTGCGCGATAGCGGCGGGGATCGATTTGGTACATCTTCTAAAGTTTCACCTAGATTAGGAATGGAGTATGTGGAGAGCATCGGTTATTGGCTTTCTGTACTATCTTCATACATTTACTTGGTTCTTGGTTGGGGGGTGTACATAGTGACACATGCTGTGAGAAGGTGTCTGTATTACAATAGCAATAGTGGGGTCTTCTCGGCTATTGTGGAGGGTTTTTATTTTTTAACAGGGGAGTTATGATGGAGGCAGATGTTCTAGAAAGAGATGGTTAACGGGGGGGTGTTTTATGATGCACGGTCTTCTCTGTGGTTGATACACGTGTCGGGATGTGAATGTGCTCATATATTTAGTTAGCTTCTAAACCGCCGGGGATCCTAATAGGGATGTAATCTCTTGCGGAGAGGGTTTGAAGTGTCTAATGGCAACCGTGTATTTTCAAAATATATTTGAAGTTCCATTGGTGATCTCGATGGTTTCCTTCCGCTGAACGTGGTGTTACAAGTACAGCGCAAGCAGATGATAACACTACATTCGTATAATTTGTGTGAGCGCGGGGAGAGACTCGACCATGTTAGCATATTGGATAGATTGTAATCAGCTCTGCATACATAGCTAGTTTTGAGATACAAACCATAGACTATCAATAAACAGATTCGACTGCGATAGCAATTTCATCGATGATAAGCTCAACTACTTCAGCGATGTTTAAGTATCAAGTAGATTTAGACAACTGCATCATCCAACTACATCATTCCTTACTATTTCAGGCAAGTTAAATTGACATAACAGCCGATTACTAGAGTATATGAGATAACAAAGTGTTTCCTATGGAATTAATAGCTTTGATTGACCTCTTCTGCTCTTCTTGTCTTCTAAAAATCAACTTTTGTGGTTAAGGTATTGAAAATATGATCAAGCACACTGAAAACCCGTTTTTAGGGTTTCTATTAATAAGGTCTGGAATTTGGTCGATACGGCGTATCGAAAGTCTTGGATATGGCGTATAGAGGGTTTCTTGGAGTAGGGACCACGCTTGATATCTTTTAGAATATTTTATTACTTTAAATTGAATACGGCGTATAGACTCCTTCTGATACGGTGTATTGATCTTTATTCCTTCGTGGTCTTTTGTGAAGTGCAGGCACAGACACGTCGTATCTTCCTTGATGGATACGGCATATAGGATGTTAGAGTTAGTATCTTCAAATGTCTTCGTTTAAGCTCCAAAATGCGTGCCTTTTTACTAATCTTCACCAAGTACTCCATAATTACTATAATTCTCAAATACAAACGATTAAGTAACAATTCTTGCAATAATCAAACAAAATGGGTTATTTCAATAGGATAAATGATGTTATAAAAGTGACGTTATTTGATGTCATCAAATATCCCTCTACTTGAATCCTACTTGTCCTCAAGTAGTCTTTAGAAGTTTATGAAAATGTATCCCTAAGGATATTTCTTTCCGTTAAGCAGCCATATCAATCACTTGGAGGTATCGAACTATCACCGTTAATCCCTGGAGTCTCTCCTCAGTAAGCAACCCAAAATGCTCATATAGACGAGCAACAAACTGTCCCCCAGATATCAATGCCCCGCGCTTCCTCCCCGAATCAAATCTCCTCAAATACCAAGCCAAAAGATAAGGGATGTTGACTGAATCAACATCCATGCCCCGGAGGTAAAACAAATCAGTCACGGTCACCTTCTCAGGTGCCTGACTCCTCCCAGCAATGCTACACGTAATCAACCTATGGTACAACCTAAGCATCAGATCTATAATCACAGTGTATGACGTGGTCGTGCCAAGGAAATCTCCCTCGGATGAGATCCCTCTCTAGTAAGCACTCAAATCCCCCTTGTCGGGGATCTGCCTTGCACTCTCGGCCTAGTATGCACCAAATCCAGCGGACTCTATCTCCTTCGTCGTATGTAGACCCATCCCTAGAATAAACTCTCTCCAGCTTATACGACGTCGAGCCTCACCCAACTTGAACTATAGCGCCCCAACTGTGTCAAAATCAAGTGTTGCCTCTCCAAATCGAAATGTACTAAAGAACTCCATAATAAGCTCATGTACCAATGGGCCTTGAACCTCAAATAGCCACTTCCAACCTCGACTAGTAAACACACTTTGTCCCTGAGCATCCCTGTGCTCCATAAGCATCCTACCACTTAATCCCTCGGCCATCTCAGCCGTCAATCCCCGAAAATCAAAAACATGCACCCGATGTACCCCTCTACCGTATATCTTCCCCAATCTCTCCTTAAAAATATCCAATATGTGCATCAGTGTACTCTAATCCCTCAAACCTAAGGTACTGATGCCTCTAATCTCTAATGGAAGAGCCATATCTGCAATTTTAAAAAGAATCAATTCATAGAAAAATTTATTAGTCTGATCTAGGGACAAATACGGCGTATTGGGAAATGGATACGCCGTATAGGTCAGAAATGGGTAAACCGTATCTATAAGTTATCCAATACGGAGTATTGGGAGGTTTAGGGTCGATATGCCGTATAGAGGAAACTTAATACGGTGTACAAAGGATACAGAGTATTAGTCTAATACGGGGAGTAGGATACGGCGTATAATAGGATCAAAACGCCGTATAAAGCATTTAAAGGGTAAAGTATCCAAGTAAATGGATACGTCGTATAGGTTTTAAGATTTGGGTAAAAAATCTACGATACATCGTATCCATTATATTGGATACACCGTATTGATGCTGCAATCAAAACGAAAATGGGTTTCCCATTCTACCCATTTGACCCATTAACTTAATTCGCTAAAGTCGCACTACCAATTAACAAGAAATGGGGATATGTCTAATACGGCACTACGGCAAATCGAAAAACCTTAAACTTACCCCTAAATCATAACCCTAATCAATTATAATGAAACGAGAAAAGGAAAAAGAGTAGAGAGTGATTTTGAGCACATTGCCATGTTATAACGAATTGAAAGAGACGAAATGTAGCTACAATCAATCAGACTCCAAGTTTTGATCATGGTTAAAAATTGAGAGTGTGAAAAGTGTGTGTAAAACCTTATCCGGCGTATCAGTTGGGTTTTTATACCCAAACACAATACGCCGTATTAGTTTTTGTCCAACATCGTATTAGGCAAATTTGTTGACTTAGTCTACTCTAGTTAAAACAGTGGATATGGCCTATATGTATTTACCTAATACGCCGTATTTCTTCTTGGAGACCAATTCTTCCTATAATTTAACAAAGTAAAGAAAACGTACCTTTGCCTTCGCAACTTCCTCGTTTAAACACCATCCTTATACAACCGCTTGGGGTTGAAGGGAATGCCAAACGGCACATACAGATTTTTAATTATAAAAAATTAATGGCTTCCCTTCATGAATATAATTCCAAATCATGATATTAACATTTAATTCCTTGATAAAAAATTCAGCTTTGAAAAATTTACTTGATGTATCATGACTTGTTTTCAAAAGCTTATTTGACCATTGTGTATAGGCACCGAAATTGGTATTTATCTCATCAGGTAATGGTATGACAAATATATCCCTCGAGGGCTATTCTATATCGATTTTTTATCATCATTGTCCTCATCCAATTTTAAATCATTAGGATAGATTACGTTGAAAGGAAATAGATCATTAAAGTATAAAACGTTTTATTCCTCTTCATCACATTTAGACAATGATATTTCATCTTTTAAATTAAATTCATCGATATATTGAGGATTTATAGAAGGTTCAGTTAAGAAATCTTATTTAGACGTTAGAGCATCATTGTAGACAATGGCTAGAAATTCATTCTCAAAATCTTTAAGGTAGACTAAATCGTTAAAATAACTGACCGTAGGCTCGGGTGATGGAAACGAAGGCATATTGCCTTTATCATTATCATTCTCTGAATCAGTTCTTAAATTATTGACAAAATTATTTTATAAGAAACTGAATTTTTGTCAAAAATTACCGTGTAATCTTCATCGTCGGATTCGTCAAACGATATTCTAAAGTCGATTTATTGTCGTTAAGAGGACTTACCGTGAGTTCACACGAGAGTGCTACTTCAGACGTTAACGTATCATTAAAGACTATAGCTGGGAATTCGGTTTCAACAGATCTGAGGTCGTGAACGT
>BQNB010115630.1:5141-21522 GCA_026074375.1 Tanacetum coccineum
AACGCTTCCCTGCCTTAGATCTCTTATTAGGAATGAACACATCGACCACGGTGCCGTAACCGTTACATACCTTCCAAAGGTCCCTACTTGAACAATCATCAGGGAAATTAGAGATGAACACCGACTTCGAGATCTTGGAGGTTTGGTCGATTTTGGATTGAAGTGAGTTCTGGAAACGAAACCCCATGGCTAAATGCGATATATAAAATAAGGAACACGGAAAAATAAAATAAATAAAAAAAGACAATCGAATCTAAACCCTAAGATCCCAGGATGAGAAAGACGCCTAACACGCTCGATATGAGATTCATCAATTAAATGACTGATCCCAATTTCAGGGGTTATAACGATTTCAAACACCAAGGATTAAGGGGATTAGATCGGAAGATTGGGGAAAAGGTTTGATCGCCGCCATTAAAAAATGAAAATTAGATCGGAAGATTGGGGGAAATAATAATAGGGTTTAATTTACATTAGATCGGAAGATCGGAAGATTGTAGTTAAATGGTTTTGAAGCTTGTAATTTACATTAGATCGGAAGATTGTAATTTACATTAGATCGGAAGTTGTGTTTAATTTTTAGGTTTGTGGTGTATATGTGTGTTCATGGATCAAGAGGTTTTCTGTTAAAAAAACATTAAGATTGGGACAAATTTCTCGGAATAACATTAGTTTTGGATCACATTAAACTAAAGAATTCATGCGAACTTCATGGATGCTATAAGCCACCATGTTTAGACAATTAGACGATTCAAATTATTGATCGATTATCAGTTTGATGCGACTTTTTGACAATTGGTTATTTGGGCTACCTGGAATTGACATATTTGTTTTCTTATAGCTTGGGCGGCAGCCGATGGTGGTTAGAGAGAACGTGATTTTTGTTTTAGAGAGAGAAGTGAGTGAGAGTTGAGTGAATGATAATTGTGTAATTGGTATAATAGATTTACATAGGCATGAGGCTATTACTTTTGAATTTCAAATTAACAATTAACATTCAATGAAATTAACAATCGCACATTTAATGTTAAGATTATTAGTTTTTAAGGATTGTACATTTAAGCTGGACGGAGTGGAGGTGGGTTTTCCAAAACTCACCTCGGTGGCTTATGAAGTCGCGCGCGACTTGCCACTCCGGTGGTAAAACTCACCGAGGTGAGTTTCAAAAGTGAGGTGAGTTTCGTTCCAATATTTGGTGCATTATGTGACATACTCACCGAGTGTGAGTTTAAAAAATGTGGCGCCCCCTTATTTTCTAACCGTTGTATAAATAAAAAAAAATTAAAAACCCTACTTTTTACTTATAAATACTCACTACTTCACCCTTTTTTTAAACACAACTCTTTCATTTTATACAAAACTCTCTTTTTATAAAAACTTCTCACATTTCTCATTTACGCAAAAATGAATTCGTATACGTTTATGGGCATAGATTTAGAAGGAGGAGAAGAAGTTACTAGCCGTAAGAAGACTTTTATTAAACGAGCGATTGCATTTATTAAGAATAGACGCCAAGCAAACCGAGTGACAAAAAACCACATAACTCGAGATCGTTATGGTGCTCATGAGCGTTTAGTTGCCGTTTTTTTTAGCGACGAGCGCTCAAAAAAGAAAAGATTATTAATATGATATACACATGCATCATATTACATAATATGATTCGAAAATACAAAAAATATGCGATATCTCCCAAATGGTTCCGAGAGGAAATGCATCAACCGGACGACCAGTTACGAAACGAGGAACAAGTGCAACACGTTATGCGTTGGATCAGATCAACACAAGCACATCAAAATCTTCGACACGATTTGATTGAACACTTGTCTCGTAATGCTTAGTTTAATCTTTATTTGTAATGTCTTTTTAATATTCGAAGTCTGTAATGTTTTTAATTTATGAATAAAAGTTTTTAATTTAGTTAACGTTTTTATTAATTTCGTACGTTTACGTTTACGTAAATATTTATTTTTTTAGTTTATGAATAAAAGTATTTAAATTAAAAAAAGGGTGAGTAAGGATGTATATGCTTTTTCATTCGGTTACTTCTTTTTCAGTTCTCTAACTATTTTTTACTTTTTTTCACAACTTTTACAGTTCTCTATAACTTTTTTTTGAACGTCAATTTTATTGAAAAACTAGCAAGGAGCTAGAACAACATTACAAAGAAATCAAAGAAGGATGTTGGATCCAACTATCCCAAGAAAAAGAACTACTACATCTAGCATTACACCAACTAAAAGAACGCGCTACTATATCATCAAAAATCACATCCTTCCGAGGCTTTTGAGCCGCAAAGAGCAATCTATTCCTGAAGTTCCATAAGCACCACCAAGTAACAAAGAAAACTCCTTCCAACATAGTTTTTTAATTAGATCCCAACCTGATGGAATTAAACCACGATAGCCATTCGGAGTAAGAACCAAGAGGTGACCAAACTAAATCCCACCAACGGCAGACAAGACGAGTGACATCAGTAGCCATGGTGCAGCTAAACAAAAGGTGCGACGTATCTTCAATATGCGAGGAACAAATCGGGCAAGACAAAGAAGAGACATAAATACCTCGATGCATCAGATTCACCCTTGTAGGCAAGCGATCAAGAGAGACCTTTGATGCAAAAACATTAATTTTAATCGGAACAAATTTGATCCATCTCGTAGCAGTAGCCTCCTTAGGAAGAAAAGACTCGTCCAACAATTTACGGACATCTTTAACGCAGAAAACTCCATTCCCGTTCAAATCCCAAAACCATCTATCCTCAGCATTAACCAAAACCGAAGACCCTATAAGATCCTGGAGCTGAACAAGTTGTTGGGCTTCAACTCCCCCTCTAACTTGGCGACGAAGGGAGAATTCAACATCTCCTTGAAGCTTGACAGCTACTGAACATTCTTTGTTCTCTTCCAATGCATAAATACGGGGGAACATGTATCGAAGTTGCTGGTCTCCTAACCAGACGTCGCTCCAAAACCGGGTATGCATCCCATTGCCCACTCTTCTCTTACAATGGGAAATCAAATCAACACCTCGACCCTTTAGAATATTTACTTCCTTAAGGATATTATTCCAAATCGAAGAATTAAAAGAAGACAACTTCTGAATATTCGGGCCATGTATGGCTGAAATGACACGATACCACAAAGAGTTGTCATGAGAAATATACCGCCACACCCACTTGAACAACAAAGCCCTATTTAAAGCAAAAAAACTAGACACCCCTAGACCACCGTACTTTTTTGCCGAAAGCACCTTGGCCCATTTGACCCACGTAATCTTCTTGTCGTTATCTTGAGCCCCATTAAAGAAATTCCTACGAATTGCTTCCATCGAATTTAAGACATATTTAAGCACCTTATATAAAGACATCCAATAAATGGGAGTGGATCCTAACACCGATTTAAGAAGCGTGACTCCAAGATACTTAAAAGGGGTTTTCATTATCGAGCATCCAAGCTTAGAAGCAGCAGCAGCGACAATTAGATCATGTATGCCCACTCCTAAAAGGTGACTTTTTTTGACATTAATCTTCAGCCCCGATGCCAGTGAAAAGCAATGAAGAGCATGCATGACACTAGATAAATTATCATCCGACCACTCACCAACAAACACCGCATCATCCGCATAAAAAAGGTGAGAGATCGTAGTGGAGTTGTCTATCTTGATACCTTTAAAGATGCCCGCGTCTACAACTCTAGAGAATGATAAATGAAGGGACTCCATAACAAGGATAAACAAATAAGGGGCTAAAGGATCACCTTGCTTCAACCCGCAATGGAACTGGAATTCAGCTGTCGGACTTCCGTTGACTAAGACAGAAGCCATTCCAGAGGATAGGCTACCAAGAATCCAAGAACGCCATTTAAAGCCAAAACCAAACGATTGAAGAACATCATCTAGAAAATCCCATCGTACAGAATCGTAAGCTTTAGCAAAATCTACCTTGAAAATCATGGCATGCTGCTTTTTATGTTTACACCACGATAACAATTCATTGATAACAAACGGCCCATCAAGAATCTGCCTACTTGGAAGAAAAGCTGTTTGAACGTCTGAAATAAGGCCAGCAATAACCGAGGATAACCGAAGGGCAAGAATTTTAGTAACGACCTTATAGAGACTCCCAATCAGACTGATAGGACGATAATCATTCACGAACTTCGGATCTTGAACTTTAGGAATTAGGGCTATAAATGAAGAGTTGCACCCCCTGGAGAACGAACCATGATCAAAAAACCACTCAACAGCAAGGCACAAATCAGGCCCAATAGTATCCCAAAACTTACGGAAAAATTCGAACGTAAACCCATCAGGCCCAGGTGATTTGTTTTCACCACAAGCCCAAACCGCGGTACGAATCTCATCAGTAGATACCTGCTTCTCCAACTCAAACGCTTGATCAGAACTTAACTGATTAGAAAACAAAAAATTAATCTTATTGCGAATACCACTTGGAGCATGAAATCTGGTAGCAAAGTGAGAGCAAAATTCTTCCTTCACACGTCTTGGATCGTCCACCCATTCACCATCTACCATAACTCCTCGAATAGCTAAATTAGCCCGCTTCCGATTGATAACTCCATGAAAAAACTTTGAGTTTTCATCTCCCTCAATGGCCCACTGGATTTTAGCTTTCTGCAAATTATCAAGCGCATCCGAAGAGTTACTGTAGAGCAATTGTTTCATCAGACCCATCCGAGATAAAAGAATATCATCATTGACACGTCCTTGGTCCAACTGTTTGTCAATGACACTCAGTTTGAGTTTAATATCATTACGCCTACCTGTTTTCCCCCGTTTATAAACTGCAACCCACTCCCGAATAGCCTTTTTCAAGGCTTGCAGCTTCTTTTTAAATCGGACCATCCCATTACTATCCTCTAAGACAGTAGAATTCCAAGTATGAATCACCAACTGCTCAAACCCACTGAGAGTAAGCCAAGAGTGGTACAACCGGAAGGGAGTAGCACCATAATCAGCAATCACATCACGTAATAATATAGGCCGATGATCCGACAAATGCCTGTCTAAACAAATAGCCAAAATATGGGGAAAAAGCGAGATAATACCTTCTGTCACAAGAAAACGATCCAACTTGCTCATTTTACTAGCCGAAGGATGGGACCAAGTAAATGAGTAACCTTCTAGCTGAATGTCTACTAACCCCGAATTAGAAATAAAATCATTAAAATCCGCTGCCCCTTGTATGTTAAAAACCGAACCCATACGCTCATCCGCACTTCTAACCTCATTAAAATCCCCCATAACAATGCTATCACCTTGCCATCGAGTAACTAGAGACATGATGTAATGCCACAACGATCGTTTCTCCGTACGAGGTTGAGGGGCATAGATGGAGATCAGCAACTTGGTCTTAGTAGGAACCCAAGTACCAAATAAAGCGACAAAGTTATCCGATAAAATGTGTTGCTCATTAAGAAAGATGTTTGGATCCCATGTATAAAGAATCCCACCAGAATTTCCAATAGCCTCACTAAAAAGATACTCGAAATTGGAATTACCCCATAAAATTTTAACATCCATATCAGAAATGCTCTCCATCTTAATTTCTTGAAGAGATAAGAAATTCACCTTATGTTTGCCAATAAGCTCCCTAGTCCAAACTATTTGGCCTTGACCCTAGCCCTTGAATAATTGATCGATCAAACAATTTCCATACTGAATCACTCTTAAGCTCCTTGTGATCCAATGAATAACTCTATATCTTCATACAACCTTTCCATGGTATACCCCATATTTTGTCCGACAGTTAACATATTCGTCTAAGAACCTCCAAACAGAACCAAACCAAGAACCTCCCTTTCATTCGGCATGTGACCATTACTACGGTTGTAAGGTGAGTTGTAAGGTGAGTTCTTGTTACGGTTGTAAGGTGAGTTGTAAGATGAGTTTTATTTGGAGAGAGAAACCTGATGTGGCGCTGACGTGTCAGGTGGGAAACCCACCACCACTCCATCCAGCCTTAGTTTTAAAGGCTTGTACATTTCTAAGTTTTTCATCACACATTTAATGTCAAGAATTTTAGTTTTCAATGTTTGTACATTTAGTTTCCAAAGCTTGTACATTTTTCAACTTTTAATTTCTACTCTTTTCAAGAATGGGTGAAAAATATTTTATAATGTAGTATAGATACTAATATAATACAATGTCGTTTCCTACATCCTTTTTCTTACATTTAAAAAACAAAAAAGGATGTACATGTTGTTGGAACCTCTACTTGCTTTTTATATTCCAAGAAATGTACATCCAGACAATGACACTCCCATGGTTTTAGCTATATAAACACATTTAAAATTTGTACATCCACCTATGTGGGAGAAGCTTTACTTTCATTTTCTTTATTCCAATTTACCTTGAGAGAGACAATATTGCATCTACAACAACTACGATCTTGACATAATTTAATTAGTTACGATGCTCTAATTAGTTACAAGCCCCCACAAAAACTTTACATACGATACAATTTAACATTGATACTAGGTATATGTATCTTGACTTCAATGGGCATGAAGGAACTCGTACCGATTTGGATATAATGTTAAAAATGAATAAATGGTAGTTTTCGGATTGTATTAAACTAAAGAATTCATGTGAACTTTATGGATGCTAAAAGCCACCCAAGTATTAGAGAGTAAAATTGCATAAATTGTCCTTAAAGTGGAGACAAATTGCAACGTTTCGTCTTAAATGTTACGAAAGGCAAGATCGTCCCCGTGGGAAACCTTTGTGCAAACAAATCGTCCCTATGGGAACGATGATTTGCAGCAAAGGTTTGTCCTCACAGGGACGATTCTTGCACATTCGTAACATTTGGGATGAAACATGCAATTTGGCCAAATTTTAAGGACGATTCAAATTATTAACATTATCCAGTTTAAATGGCGACTATTTGAGTAACGGGTATTTGCGGTACTTGGAATTGCCTATAATGGTTTTCTTATATGTACTAGTTATAATACCCGTGCACGCACGGAGTTTTAAAAAAATATATAGTACTCGTTTGACTATAATAAAATGTCACTCTTCAAAAGCCATTTCTCCTAATCTTATGAGATAAAGCCTCATAATAGTCAATAAACAACAAAATAGTTGTAGTTGTCATTTAAAGCTAAAAAGGCTACATCTTTTTACAATTTTTTCTATAATATTTATAAAATAACTCTGTGAGTCACTTCACATGCCATACATTATGCTTTAAAACTACAATCTTGTAGTCATCAAGATAATAAGTGTGTAGACCATGCATGATGGGACTTTGCTCGCATTATGTTCTACTGCTAAATGAATCGCAATAGCCTAACCGGTTTCCCTCAAACCTCTTCCCAACACAGCTCATGAACTACCAACATTAGCAATGTAAAGGGTTCCACTGAGAATTATATTGACAAAACATGTTCCAACAGCAGTTGGTTGAGGTTTCACCGTCCACTTTTTAGCAACTATAGATAATGTGGAATGCTTTCTTATCACATCCACCGATACCAAATATAAACCCCTAAGAAGAAAATAATAATAACAACAAAGCTAATAATTAAGGTGTGTTTGGCATTGCATTTTAATATAATAATTAAATTATTGCACTTTTAAGTCGCAAAAAATCACAGGCACTCGAGTCTAGTGACGACCTTCTGATAAAAATCCTATTTCATGTACCTTTTATCTCATGTCATTTATTTAGGTTTCTATACAAACGTTGCTTATTTCTAATCACAGCCACTAATATCACTCTTAGTCATTCTGAAACTAAAAAGCTCAATCCAACATATTTGATTATTTATGTGCGTACACGGGGTTATGGTGGTCATAATGGACAATGTACTACAGGCAAAAAAGGAGGACTGAACATACAATCCAACTGACCAAAGGTGGGATCTGAGAAAGCAAAATTTGTGTTGATTACACTCATCAATATTAGGCTAAGCTCAAACTTGACCCCATAAAAGATTAAGAGATGGTAACTTGGGTCGGGGCGGGTTTGCGTTGACAGGTTGTATCACCCTTATTTGAGAAATCTCAACAATAGAAATCTAGTTAACATCTAAATTTTAATACACACCCGAATTTGGCTCATTATATGTTTTAAGCTCATTTGTATACTCAAACCTAAGTTACTACATATAATTCCGACTTATTTGCATCACTGTGCAAACTAATTAAGACTCCCATGCATTTACACCTAAAAAGCGTCATATCTTATATTGTTTCTAGTCATCTTCCTGGATATGACTTTTTGTGCAGAACTACGGTTTAGTTTAACAGGCAAACAACTATTTCAGGCGGTTCACGGTATCTTATGATGAAGTGCTGATTGTTACAGGTTTAGATAAAAAGCAGATGAGCAAAAACCAATTATACAATCCATGGAGCGGCTATACAATCCGTGGAGCGTCTACACCTGCAATGAAATAAAAACACTCACTATAACACCCCAATCTGACCTTGGAACGAAATATCACATCAAAAGCCCAAACCTACATAAGTCCATATACGATCTCCAATTGCAAAGTCTCTAAGTCATGTAGCTCTCTACACTCACCCTGATCATCCCTGAATACCTTGTGCGGAGAAAAGAAATGCAGCTGACCTAAACAGAAGAGGGACGCCATGAGCCATCACAGCCCCACGGTTGTGTCATGCCATTGGTGCCACAATGACATGCCCGTGGTACCTCCCTGGGTAGTTAATTTGATAAACCTATTCTCCATTCTAATTTTACAAAAATGATTCTATGGTTGCATGAGTGAACATCTAAACCAACCTCACACCATAGTATGTTCGCCGTGCATATTTATTCAGTAATTTTGAGTTGATTCCAAGTAAACAGTAGATGCAAATATTACCATTTAATCATTTTTCAAAAGTGATGGCCCGTCCAAGTTGAGAGAAAATCAGGCATCGAAGAAGAAGCTGAAATACCAACTGCAGTAGATACAAATGACCGTTTAATACCACAATTTAGAATTATGTATAATGATAGAAAGTAAGACTACTCAAACATTTAATTGTAAGTTAACTTAAAAAGCAATTAAGATTTATGTTTTGGGTAACCAGAGACTCGGCTGCAAAAAAGTTATCTTTGCCTAAAATCATAATCTTCCAATACTTTAACAATATCATTATAAATCCAAATACATCCAAATACAACACTCACATAATCAATACTTTAAAAGACATAAAACTCAAAACTTTAACATAATTAAACATCAAATGGAGCAATACACAGCTTAATTTAGTGAACAATTGATCAATTTAGCTGATCTTGATATGTATGTTATATCGATGACATAACAATTGAACAAAACATAATACTTGATGACGTATAATAGGTGTACCAAGCCTCCGGGCTTGGGCCACGCTATCACTTGGGCTTCTGGGCCCAACTTAGCAGTCATGGGCCGAAATTAAACCCAATCCTGCATTGGTTACGGCCCGGACACGCAAAGCGGACGCGGACCTAACTATAGGAGGCTTCCGTCCACGGAAAGCACACGCATCCGTACATACGGTTATTACGGAACCTTGCCCGACAAGGGACCCACTCTGGCCACTACGAAATACTACTAGGAAACCCTAACACTAGACCCCTATAAATAGGGACCTAGTACACAATGAACAGTACGATTTTCTCACTCTATACTCTCATACTTTCTCTCTCTACATGTTTACTTACTTTCACGCCGGAGTCTAACCGTGGGGTCCGTCCCCACGGTAAGGCTAACGGTTTTTATCTGATTGTTTGTGCAGGAAATCGTCACTTCTCTTGCTCTAGTACAAAACCCAACGCTCAAATCATCTGGAAGCCCAACCCAACACAGGATTTGAGCCCAGATCTACACCCGACACTTTACTTGTACTAACAATACTCATAATTAATGACATTAAAAACATACCTTTTCAATAATCTTATCATATTACAAATTCACAACATCCATATCAGCATAAACCAATGTTGGAACGTACGGAGATGTTGTGTAGATGACCAATTAAGGTTGTATTTTATTATTTTTTTCGATTTACGCATCTAAGTATGCTTGGTCGTGGTATTAGGATTTACAATCCATCCTTAAAATTCAATGAAGTGAGAGATATCTTGGATGTTCCGAAACGAAGGTTATGTGTTTTAAAGGTTTTGGTGTATTGAGGGTTGAAGACGATCGTGAGAATGTTTTAGGGAATACGATTGGTTTTTATCTCTATTTTTTTTATTTTAGAAAAGTTTATTGTGCTTTTTCTTAAGTTTATAAATTTGGCACCAAAAGTTTAAAAATTAACTCCCGTTTTTAAAGTTTTTTTCTTTTGGATTTTGACACTTATATTTTTGTGTCTATGTTTTTTCTTTCTAGTATCTAAAACGAATTTATTTATTTTTTTTCCAGAAAAAGAAATATTTAAACTTTTTAATTAAACATAATTAAAAAAATAACAAAATTTTAGAAGCACAATACTTAGTAAGGAAACATTTTTTTTTTGAAATACAAAAGTCCCTACTTTTTGTTTTCCTTTACTAGATAAAAGATATGACGCGTCATTAATTGAGAGATATGGCGCACGCGCGTGTAGTTGTTGGTCAATCTTTGCTTTATACCAATTGAAGATTTCTCATGAAAATTGGTCGACTATTAACACGTTGGCATATAAAAAAAAACGTCGCATAACTGTGTTTTATGTGTGGAGAAATTAATTACTTAAATCGAAAGATGATGTTATTAACTTAAACATTCTACGTAACTAAATATGATACGAATTGCAAATGGTGATGAAAACTGATATTTATAGGTAATAATTTAGTATTACCATTCACATTCACATATACAACAAGACAGTAGCATTTGCCTAGTGTTAGCTATAAAACAACTTCAAACTTTTATTTACACATCAATGTGGGAGGACTTTGCTTTCATTTTGTCTTTTCTCTCTTTTTTGATTGCTTACTTTGAGAGAGAGACAATATCTTATTTACGACAACTTTAATCCTGACACACTTAACTCGCTGCGAAATTTTCTTACAAAAGTTAAAAATTGTCACCAAATATTAGTTGTAAATATGATGTATACACATGTACAACAAATTCAACTTTTGTACATCCAACTATGTGGGAATGTGGAATAAGCTATACTTTCATTTCTTTTCTCCAGATTTTCCATTTGTCTTATCTTGCCGAGACAAAATATTTCATCTACAACAACTTCAATCTTGACACATTTCATTTAGTTACGATATTCTAAATACAAAAAAAAAAAAAGATATCGAACCGTCCCAAAAAAAGAAAATATTCGGGAAAAAATTAACCCATCCCAACGCAAAATTTTTTTTCCCGAATCGTACAAAAAAAGGAAACATCCAGGAAAAAATTAGCCAAAAAAAAAATAGCCTAAAATCTGGCCCAAAGTAAAAAAAAAAAATACAAAACGGACCCTCACCTTTTAACTATTTATGATTTTCTTACACAAAAATTCCCGTAAAAAAATTTACAAAACCGTACCAAAAAAAGAAAATATTCGGGAAAAAAATTAGCCCGTCCCAACGCAAATTTCCCCCCCCCCCCGAATCATACAAAAAAAGAAAATATTAAAAATTAGCTCCGCCATAACGCATCGCCAAAAAATCCGACTTCAAGATAAAATAAGTACACGCCCTTGTGAAATCCAACTTCAACCTCAATTAAGTGATTTTCAAATCAACTCTGTAGTCACTTAAAAATCTTCATACCAAATCTAGCCATTATCATTTAAGTTTCATGATTCTTTAACAAGATCGATCCCGGTCTCGTCACTTTGTCGTCGTGTATCTCAAAAATATCTATTAACTAAATATTTGAGGGCATACCACATATTATAGCATTTTAACTTCAAGAATTCAGTTATAAGAGAAACTATATAACCGGCCCAATATCATGTCATAATACGCAACTCAACAGTTACCATCAACTATTGAAACATTCGGCCCACTTTATATTCAATAAACCTCGGCCTGTCATCTCACTCCATTAGACCAACAAAAAACATTCGGCCCATTTTCATTAAAAAAATTAGCCCATCATCCTTTTGCAATTACATGGCCCGAAAATTTCAATACTCGGTCCACACAAAGACATGACCCGATCATAAGGAAACTTTTAGAGATGTATATAACATACTTAATCCCTAAATTATCTCAGACATTTAACCTAACCCTAAACACCTTTTCAACCGGCCCCATCCACTTCTTTCGATTCTTCCAGACACCAGGGGCGGCTCAACCTTCACGGAGGCCTAAAGCGAGGCACTAAGAGGGGGTCTTTTTATCAAAGTTAAATAGTCGAAAAATCGTTTATATAAAATTTACTTTTTCAAGTTTTTATGTGAAATCTTTAATTAGTTTCTCGAAATTAATATAGTATAATATCTCATTTACAATTGATAATTACGCCAATAAATATAATTTTTTAGTGACACTATAAATCGTTGATAGCTTTTAATTAGCTTTAGCTTTGAAATAGTTTTTTATACTGAAGAAATTGTTATTGAATTGATTAATATTATTCTATACGCTATATAAGTATTACCAAAAGAGTTTAAATTTATAATTTGATTAAGTATATCAATCGTATTAATTTTTCACATGTATAACCTCTCTAAAAACTCTTAGTTTCAAAAAAACATCTATAACGTTAATACCTAAACAATTGTTATAAAATGACTTAAAGACCTTTTAAGGTTCAAACAACTAGCTTTTTAGCTTATTATTATCTATGTATTTCAAACTTTCAATATCAAATGGTAAACTAAAGATACTTTAATCTAAATTTATCAAATTTACTTTCCAGTGATGAAATATCTTGATATGCAATGTATAAAAAATAAGCGGCTTTAAAGTTCTCTTCGCCGGTTTTTATAGTTTCATTGTCAACATCATCATCATATTTTCTATTTCTACAAATAACTCGTTTTTCTTTCAAATTTATGTTCCACGTTTGTTTATCTTTAGTAATTCCTTTAGCGGAAACTAAACCATTCTTAAAAGCAACTTGTAATTGAAGAATGATACAGGAGTAGATAACAGAAAGCTATAGAGTGAAGATATGTTTGTGGGTGTGAAAAACAATTGTCGATTCATCAATGGAAATGGTTATTATTATACGACTTAATTATCACACGACTTAATTTAACCATTGCTTGTTTTTTTCATGCAAAATATGGGCCTTTTATATACTTAATATATTCGGGCTAACTTCTACAACTCGTAGACTAAAAAAAACGAAAAGTAGAAACAAAGAAAGTCCAAAGACTTTGATTATTTCACATTTATTAGCTAATTAGGGCTTTAATTAATCGGATTTTTTAAAGATTGAGGCAAAAAACTGGTGACTAACTTTTTATATATATAAAGTTTTACATAATCCGGGGCCTTAAAAAGTTGAGGGCTTAAAGCCCTATCTTTACTTGCTTTACCCCGGAGCCACCACTGGTTTTAGCTCCCAAAAGTACCCTTAAACAAATAACCACGTGAAAATCCATTATAGGTGTTTTTAATTGTTGTTTTCCAATGATTTTTTAAAAACATTAAATAAATTTGACTATCAAATACAACATCTATTAATAAATTCGAGTTTTTCGAGCCGAGCTTGAGCCTTATTCGAATATTATTCAAGCCGAGCTCAAGCATTGATATTAAGCCTTGTCGAGCCATTGAGCCGAGCTCAAGCCTAACTTGTAATTTTTGAGCCGAGCTCAAGCCCTGTCAAGCTCGAGCTCGGCTTAGCTTGATTGCAGCCCTAATCACGAGAAATATAGTTATGATAACATTTTACTTGCTCGATGGGTTCACTTGTATACAGTGGCGGAGCTTCATCATATATTATGGGAGGGTCATCAATACAATCCTTGTATAATAGGACGGCGAAAAGCTAAATCATATTTTTTTTACACATAAAAAGCATAGATAGTACACTACTACAATTTTTTTAAAAAGGTCACCACCCTCTAGTCTTCGAGAAGCTCCGCCTTGCTTGTATATATCAACCACTGACCGAAAGATACGGTTTGATTTAGTTTTGTTCAATCTTTTTGCTTAATATGAAGATTTCCCATGGAAATCCGTCGACTATTAACAATATATGGAACCCGTAGAAAAATGTGTTTTGCTTATGGCACAATAATAAAATCTCATATGGTCGTTAAGATCGTTTCGTACATTATTTATTCAAAATGTTCTTATAAACATATAAGAAACCCGGAAAGAAAGAGTAAGGTTATTTCTTAAAAAAAAGATACGGTAGTAGAAGTATGTTTTGCTTATGATTCAACAATAGTATACGATGTTGTTTTTAAAATAGTTTCCTACGTATTTTAAAAAAAAAAGTGATGTATATGTATTTGGAATGTCTAGTTGCTTTTGTATTCCAAGACATATACATCAACATAACAATGCATCAATGGCTTTAGCTAAAAAAACACATTTAATATTAGTACATCCACCTATATGGGATAAGCTATACTTTCATTTCTTATCTCTAGAATTTTCATTTGTCTTATCTTACAGAGACAAGATATTTCATCTACAACAACTTCAACATTTTAGTTAGTTACGATGTTCTATATAGTTACAAGCCCCCACAAAATATAAACTTTACATACGATACATTTAACAGTGAGACTAGGATTATGTATCTTGATTTTAATGGCAATGAAGGAACTCATATCCAATTTGGATATAATGTTAAAATGAATAAATAGTAGTTTTGGATCGCATTAAACTAAAGAATTCATGCGAACTTCATGGATGCTATAAGCCACCATGTTTAGACAATTAGACGATTCAAATTATTGATCGATTATCAGTTTGATGCGACTTTTTGACAATTGGTTATTTGGGCTACCTAGAATTGACATATTTGTTTTCTTATAGCTTGGGCGGCAGCCGGCGGTGGTTAGAGAGAAAGTGATTTTTGTTTTAGAGAGAGAAGTGAGTGAGAGTTGAGTGAATGATAATTGTGTAATGGGTATAATAGATTTATATAGGCATGATGCTATTACTTTTGAACTTTCAAATTAACAATTAGCATTCAATGAAATTAACAATCGCACATTTAATGTTAAGATTATTAGTTTTTAAGGCTTGTACATTTAGGCTGGACGGAGTGGAGGTGAGTTTTCCAAAACTCACCTCGGTGGCTTATGAAGTCGCGCGCGACTTGCCACTCCGGTGGTAAAACTCACCGAGGTGAGTTCCAAAAGTGAGGTGAGTTTCGTTCCAATATTTGGTGCATTATGTGACATACTCACTGAGTGTGAGTTTAAAAAATGTGGTGCCCCCTTATTTTCTAACCGTTGTATAAAAAAATAATATTTAAAACCCTACTTTTTACTTATAAATACTCACTACTTCACCCTTTTTTTAAACACAACTCTTTCATTTTATACAAAACTCTCTTTTTATAAAAACTTCTCACATTTCTCATTTACGCAAAATGAATTCGTATACGTTTATGGGCATAGATTTAGAAGGAGGAGAAGAAGTTACTAGCCGTAAGAAGACTTTTATTAAACGAGCGATTGCATTTATTAAGAATTGACGCCAAGCAAACCGAGTGACAAGAAACCACATAACTCGAGATCGTTATGGTGCTCATGAGCGTTTAGTTGCCGCTTTTTTTAGCGACGAGCGCTCAAAAAAGAAAAGATTATTAATATGATATACACATGCATCATATTACATAATATGATTCGAAAATACAAAAAATATGCGATATCTCCCAAATGGTTCTGAGAGGATATGCATCAACCGGACGACCAGTTACGAAACGAGGAACAAGTGCAACACGTTATGCGTTGGATCAGATCAACACAAGCACATCAAAATCTTCGACACGATTTGATTGAACACTTGTCTCGTAATGCTTAGTTTAATCTTTATTTGTAATGTCTTTTTAATATTCGAAGTCTGTAATGTTTTTAATTTATAAATAAAAGTTTTAATTTAGTTAACGTTTTTATTTATTTCGTACGTTTACGTTTACATAAATATTTATTTTTTTAGTTTATGAATAAAAGTATTTAAATTAAAAAAAGTGTGAGTAAGGTGAGTTTTGTTGGTAAGGTGAGTTCTTGTTACGGTTGAAAGGTGAGTTTTAAGGTGAGTTTTATTTGAAGAGAAAAAGCTAATGTGGCGCTGACGTGTCAGGTGGGAAACCCACCACCACTCCATCCAGCCAAACATCAATGCATACTATCAATCACAATATCTTGACATTATTACAGGGTTGTTGCAACTTCATTGGCCACTAGAAATGCTGATGGTTAATTGCCACAAAAAGGCTTCAATCTTGAATTGGACAATCAAAGTTGAGAGAGAAAGTGCAGCTTGGTTATGAGAATGATCAAC
>BQNB010115631.1:0-18108 GCA_026074375.1 Tanacetum coccineum
CTTGTGGATTATTGAGCTTTTTGGAAGGAGAACCAAACATGGAAGGGTTCTCAAGGACTTAACTCCTAGCTTACTAATAAGCTAGGGAGCTTGAAGCTGCCCTATTTGGGAACCTCTTGTTTAGCTAGAGGAGTTTGTAAGTTTCTCTTTTATTTCCTTTTATTCTAGCTTTAAATAGTAATCTCATTGCTTTCTATATAGATCTAAATATAGATATAGAAAGCAATGAGATCACTATTTAAAGCTAGAGTAAAAGGAAATTAAAGAGAAACTTACAAACTCCTCTAGCTAAACAAGAGGTTCCCAAATAGGGCAGCTTCAAGCTCCCTAGCTTATTAAATATCCTTGAGAACCCTTCCATGTTTGGTTCTCCTTCCATAACCTTATAAGTCCAAATCCAAAGGTAATTAGATTAAGAGCTAATTTCAAGATTTAGATAGGATTCGGATTTAATTAAGCTCCAAAATAAGCTTATAGACTTATTAGAGCTTATTAAGGCTAATTGACAGAATTGCTTATTGAGAGAGCTTATGACTTAGATGAGAGCTTAAAAATGAGATTTAAAATACTAAAAACTGAATTTCATTAATTAAAGAAACTGATTACATTACTTAAGAAGGAAATTACAAATCATTTAAGGTAAATTACATTTAAGAAAAATACTAAATTAAGCTAAACTTAAAAATGACTAAAAAAACTAGATTATTCCCCTGTGTGTGAAGAGTGTGCTCTATTTATAGCCTGCCTTGGAAGATTCTAGCCCTCTTGCCTTGCTCTCCAAACTTCCAATCTCAACCAATCATTTCTTCAATCATTTGAGCTTCTATTTTGGCCGTTTGATCGAATTGTGCACAATTAAGGATTGCCAGCGTGGCATTCCTTTGATGTGACATTGTGCTAGTTCTGTGAGTAGATTAGTGCAAAACCCACATATTTTTGTGCTTTCTCCTCTTGTACATGATCCTCTCTTATGCGTCTTGGCCAATAGGAGCTTGATTTGACTGATTTGTCCATGATATTTTGATATAGACCACTTGAATAGACGTCCTTGACCCTCAATTTGGAAAAGCCCTATGATTTTGACCTTGGGTAAACACGGGGAAGACGGGTGAATAGTAAAATGGGTTTCGCGCCCATTTTTTTGACAGTTAAAACTGTTATTACTTTGGCCTTTTGACACTTTCAGTCCCTTTCATTCCTTTCTTCTTTTCTAGTTATAAATAACTTTGGGAAAGTGCAAGTTTGGCCCTTGTGGTTGTTATAAAAAGAGAAGTGGGTTTTGTTTTGGGCTTTAGGATCCGGGTAAGGTTTCCTAGGTTTATAGAGGCCCATTAAGCTTTCCTGGGCCCAATAAGGGAGGAGGGGACATTTTTGGACTTTTGTGAAACTTAGAGGGTGAAAATGGAATATTTTGAGGATTTGTCCTTTTGTTTTGACTTTGTTTGACCACTGTGACTGGACTTGACTGCGGGTTTGACTTTTCTGGCTTCGGCTTTGAATCTTAGGCTTCTTTTTGTACTCTTCTGATTCCCGTGTCCGTGCTTGCTCGTTTTTTGACTGTTTTCTTGTGATTTTTGACTTATCCATACATGCACATACAAAACACAAATACAAGCATATTTTTGTCATTTTTAGTCTGTTTTAGGTATAATTGGGTTATTTTAGGTATTAAATAGGGTTATTTTATGTATTAACGGATATGTCGTTATTCACACACGTATCAAAATTCCCCAAACAAAACGAGTGTATGAATTCCACAAAAAATATTAGACAACGCCAGCCAATATCCCCAGCTCCTTTATAACCAAAATACCTCAATAATTCCCCAAACCAAAACCTTATGAAAAAGTAGGCAAGAGATTTTGTTGAAGACGACTAAGGATACCAACAAGCTTATAATACATCCACGAATCTCCTCCCACTTTCAAAGATTTTGTCTCTTATTTTCTTATGATTTATCATACGATAATTAACTACCTAACTACACCTTAATATAAAAGCGATCCATAATGTATTGTTTTTCAATTTACCTTATGGTCTAACTTTTAGGTCACATAGAAACAAAAAGACACAATTAAGTGTCCTAAAAGCATAACTTTCACTACAACCTCCGACTTTTCACTTTTCCCATGCTAAGCTTAACAAAATAAGATCATTGTTAATTCACACAAAGCATGACATCTAAACACTACCATAAAGTACAATTTGTGTACTTACTTCTTCTCCCACAATCCTACTAGTTGTATCCAAGATTTTTTACTTAAGTCATATACACCCGAAAAGGCTGCTGTAGACTTATGTTTCGAAATTATATAAAATTTCCAAAACAAATAAAGCGAATGGTCTAGAGAACGCAATAATTAGCTCCCCCCCCCCCCCCCCCCCCCCCACCCCCCCCCCCCCCCCCCCCCCTATAAAGCGCCCTTTTCAAAAGATCAATGATTATCAAGATTAAAAGTCCACATCGAGGCGCAACCAAAATGTTGGCTTTTCTCTATTAGGCTACTTAAGCAAGCACCTTTCATGGTCATATAACCCTAAAGCTCTTCTTAAGGACCTGATGTACATTCTTATTTGCTCCAAATAACCCTAAGGTCTCTTTAAAGGCACAATAATAAAAGGACAAAAAATTACGCAGCAATTTATTTAATCCCTCGGTCCCTTCTTAAAGGCTACACATGGTCACCCAAGAGCCTCCGACAAATTCATGTAGCAAACATAATTTCGACTTCGGTAACTTTCTTCGAGACCTTTTAGAAGCTTAACAACGTTGTCAGCAGCCGGCAAGAAATGTCAGCACACTTTAATCAGTCTCGATTATATTGAATTCTACTATCCCCATCTACCCTAAGGCTCATTTAAGGAATATAAGCAAAAATTTACTTTCAATATGATACATATAATATGCCAAATTAAATATTCCTGAGTTTACATCCTCCCTCTAAAACAAACAAAGGAACTAAGAAATACACTGGCTATTAGCTAATTATTATCACAAAAAACCATACACAACTCTATTTAATCTTACACAATAAGGAGCAACAAGAATTTAACACGATAAGAAAGTTAAAAAATCATACTAAAGCGGGAGAAACAGCCATATATTATCCGAGACTTAGAGCTGCGAAATGAAAACACCAACTAGAAACTCAAGACGTTTAATGTCATGAACTTGTAAATAACACTATCAGTTCATTATTCTTCGACAATTTCTCACAAAATCCTCAGAAAAGAACGATTCGCTAATCTACTTAGCCTATATAAAAGACATCCAACTACGGCATATTTAAAAATGCTCTTGAATTAGCACAAGTTTTATCTCATTACTAAACTAACGAATCAAGACTAGCATGTATAAAGTCTACATGAGACTCGCACAAATATCAACATATAATTGTTAAGAGGACGAAAGCTACGAACTCTACACGTTCATATCGAGGTCAAAAATTCCTTCTTCAATCCTTACCATCATGGAAAACCCTAAACATTTCTTTTGTCTTAACATAATTTATATTAAATAGATATATAAATATCACTTAAAAATTAAAATTTTTTGCTATTTTTGTGGAAAGACCTGAGTATAGTGAAAACAAAACAATAAGCAAGTAACAGTTCAAAAATCGTATAGATTCCCATTCCCCCAAAACTAATATAACGAAACATTATCCATCAATGTTTAAAAGTCAGGGTCTCTACGAAAATCCGAAGAGACCCATTATGAGGTAAATGCAAAAGATAAACGATTAATCGATTAACTGCTGAAACAAGGATAAGGGATCCACTACCCCAAACTATATTTCACACAAAGGAATGAGAATCTCGATCTGACACGGAGACAAATCAACCGGACACGAGAGAGCCTTCACTAGAATTTGATTTGTGTTTTTGATCCCTTACAAACAATTCATCAAACAAACAAGCAACAAACATCGAGAAATCTCGGAAAAGTACAAACCACACTACATCACACAACAACATTAATTTAAAGAAAATTAGAGAGATAATAGAAAGGATAATGCACTAAGGGTGAACAACCACACGAAGCCGGCTTTGTTTTTTATCACCAGAGTCGCTAGCTACGACTCGAGATTCCTCACGTGAATTTAGTTCTTCTCATTAATAAGGGAGAGCAATACTGAGAATCTTTTATTAAAACGCCACTTTGACATTACTGAAACGCATTGACGATGCGATAAGGGGTCCAAAAACAAACAATTCTTACACTTCGAATGGAAGAATCAAAGTGGAGAGTTTCCTTGGTGTCAAAGTGAAACAGAATGGAAGAAAAATCCAAATGACATAATGCGAAAGAATGACACTCACTTCAACAATTTAGAGGAAACGTCTTCTCTTCTAACTTTAGGTAGAAATTAGCTAACATTTCATTCCAAAAATTCATCTAGGTCAGTATCAGGCGATAGGTAGCAAGAAATGAAGTGCATTCTTTGCGAAAACCAAAAGAGTTCCCGGAGGAAATGTCTTCTCTTTTACTTCTCCTCCAATGTTACAAAAGATTTTTATCATGAAAGGCAACTATAAACTAGTATACCCTGGTATTCGACGCCTTTGTCCTCGTCTTACCGAAAGAACACTCTTCAAGGTAACATAAGCCGACAAAAACAACCAGTATGAACGGCGAAGTGCGGAAATCTAACCAAAGGAAGTGAGGTAAAATACTGTTGGTGTAGAGTCAAATGAAAATGGTCAGAATCTCCACTTTTCTCAAATCCTTGTGAGGTTAGGAAAAATGATCATTCTAAAATCACAACTGGAATACAACAAAAATGATTCGATTGGCATGACATTAGAGTATTGAAGTTGGAAACCAACACTATTGAAATTTCCTCTTCATTTTCCTTAGATCTTTTACTTCAACTTCTTGAGAAAAGGGTTTTGTTTTTTTATGTAAGATTACATTAATACAGATGCCCAAGAGACCAAATTAATCTTTTGTCCTAATCGCACATACTCGAGTCTTCATTTCCACACAGAATCGGACCAACGAGGAAAAAAAATCGCGTCTTCCATTGAACAAACCATTCTCTACTGGTGTGAGTAGATGGGAAGTAGGATTAGCTACTTGAAAACATCAACAGGGTGGCGAGGAAAGTAAGCAATCAACTTCCCGGAGTAGAATCGAAATCCTCTTTCAAGATCAGTTTTCTAATATCACTTTCTTCCGGTGAAGTAAGTGTAAAGCAGAAGAAGACAAGACACTTAATCTCAGAACTACCTTAATCGTTTTCTCATTCAAAGAGAGCATTACACTTATAGCTAAATTCTGAAATTAACACATTTGAATTCGAATAAACACAGCAGGATATCGAGCATAAATTATGGAAATTTTACTCTAAGCATGTCGAATTGTCTTTACCAATCCGAGGGTAAACGATATCAAAGAGGACACAGATCATTCGTACGAACTATCATCTAAATATATACACTAGTCACACGAGAAGCGCGAACTAGGAGGAAGAGTAATTAGGCATTATTAAAGTGCCATAACGATCGACTTATGAAAAATCAATGATAGTGAAAAGCGGCATAGAACGAAAATTTCTATTCCACTCTATTTGCTCTTTAGATTTCTCAGCATAGTAAACAAGTTCATTTCCTTACTTTTCCTACTCTTAAGTCAACTTTACTTCCCTCGTACACATCAATTAGAATGCATTTTATGCGGATCAAAGGAAGGGCATCTTCCTAGAATAATAGGTCTCTTTTAGATCGGGCCTACAAAATTAACCACACAGCAAATATCCGCAAAAAAGTGGAAACCCAATCGACTCCAACAATACAACATCGCTCAAGCTTATGACCCATACGTGAGTAATCCGATTACGATTGCAAGACTCGAGTGTCATAGCGAAGTAGATGTCAAAGCTTCAAGCCTCAAGTTTTCTTGTCTAGATGGGCGTAATGGAGGTACAAAAAGTTAATGCAAAAGCCATCCTTAACTTCGAACTAAAAGCACATAGTCCATAATTGAGTTCTTAAGCGTAAAGCAACATGCGGCAAAAGGAAAAGAAAATTTTCCTGGATCTTCAAAGCTACTTCTCGTGGACTTATGTTCCATAATGATAGCGCGCAACATTCAGACATTCAACCAGATCATTGGAAAGGCAATCCTCACTCAAGTCTTTTACACTATTGTAACCTTCAGCTCGAGGACTTAACCAATTTGTTGAACTTTGGCATTTCGACAAGAGCAATCTTTAAATCCAATCCTAAACGGAGTTCTTGGACATCTTCAAAACGGTTTATAATTACGAGCACTTTTGTTATAAAAGTCTTCAAAAGCACAAAAAAAGATAACCTTTCTCTAGTTCTTCCTAAAAAGACTTCAAAACATCCCATACTCATTGATAACATTACGTGATAGATATCAATTTACATACAAAATACTACACTAGAAAGTTTTAAAGAGAGAGAGTAGAGAGAGGGGGGGTTGATCTGTTGAGGAAGAGGAAGATGTAGAGAGCAAGAGAGAAATTAGAAATATTAGAATTTAGAGAAGAAAGGCATCAACCCAACCTTAATCTTTATCCTAAGCCCGTATCTTTTCTTATAGAGTACAAGGGGCGAAGAAGGAGTACTGAAGCAATTTAAGACGAAAATAGTACTAATTCATTGACAACTAACGCTTCTTCATATTTGTACTACTTAAGTCCCTGACTATTAATACTAGATTAATTGCATTTAAAAATACATCAGTTATGATGTTTCTAACAACAACCAGATCCGCCTCCTATGCAAAAAACGACCTTCCTCTCTGACATAACTATGATGAAACCCGCATCCGGAACGGTTTATTTTCTGAGTGTGGGGTCAAATAATTTTTTTTTCGTAAATGGCATGAGCTTTCCACGTCGAGTTGGAGAGTGACTTATAAAGCTAAACTTTCATGCCTCTCGGATCATAATGGAAGTCTCTGATTGTACGTAATAGGTTTTGGAGAATTAAGAATCCTTGAATTTCAACGTATAACGGTTATTCTTATGGTGAGGGGGGGTCTCTTTTGCGAATTTGGGATTATCCATCTGAAAATTGAATCTCCTTCCCCCGGAAGAGGGAACATGTGCGGTAATGAATCCAAATTCTGGATTTTGCACTTCTTTCCACGATGACTCCTCCAGTTGATTCATTTTGAGAAATTCTGAAAACATCGATAGTATGTAGGAACAATGCAGGAATCGAAGTATTTTCCAAAGTCTTAACCTGGCTCACTTGTATCGATAACAGCAATTAATTTGCTGACGAGGTAAGTCACGTTTTGACTGTGGAAGAGTATCTGCGGAAATTGAGGTAAGAAAAGAGCTGAATTTTTTTGAAAATTATTAACAAAGACTTGTCTACAAACCTCGTGACCATTAGCCAATTGATTTATTGCAAATTTCTTTGACCTTGATTCTGCGAACATTCTTACAACACCGCAAGTCGTTTTGCCTTGACCGTAGTTATCAAAATCCGTTTTCGAAACACCTTGGAATTGGGTGTAGAACCTGATATGGTGAGAAAACTTGATAAAACAGGGTTGTTGATATGGCTTGGGGTGTTGAGAAAAACTTGACCTTGATGGGATTTGATGGATGAGACATGCCTCCACTGGAACAATTTTGATTCGAGAATTGAATCATTGTTCCCTAGATAGTCAAGGCTGTTGGATTTCCTTGCGGTTTCCTTTGAACATCTTTGGAATATCGAAACCCGGGTGGTTTCGATATTGACACTTGCTAAATTAGATGGAGTGGTTTCTTTGAAAGAAAATTGCCAATAGGTTTGATCAGAGTTTGTAGCAAAAATTGTAGTGGACTCGTAGACTCATACAAAAACAGGGAAATCATTTCAACCAACAATACAGGACAAAGGGATAAAATTGTGATTTTGATCCCAATGTGACACCATACTCTCCTCAAAACCGCTTTGAACGGGTGCGGTGAGTATAACAACAAACATAAAGCTTTTCAATTTCATTCATCATATTTTCATTTTAGATAGTCATCTTATCCTCAAAGAGAAGCGGGCTTAGATTTGTTCGCATAAGAATAATTATTAAAAAAGACACGCGTAGAAGAATTAAAAAAGAGGAGCATACCGAAACTCATCATCTTGAATCAATAGCATTACTCTTTTAGAGATAACGAACTTTTGATCTTGCTTTCAATAATCGGCTAAAGACCTCTTAGAGGCATCATTGTCTAGGAAATAGCCACCCGCAAGGCGGAAGTCTAAAGGCATCTATGATACGTGTTTGAAATTTAAAAGAATTGTAAAAAGTATCGAGTTGGAGAGCACATTCACACGAGAAACCATATGTGAGGACCTTGACGAAGGATCCTTTAAAACGTTCCCATGCTTCTCGTTAAAGTTTCGTTTGGGTTCTTGGAAAAAATTAGTGATTTTGTTTCAAGGTATAGGTTTTTTGATGGTTTAAGAAAGAATTGGTTAATGATCTTTTGAAATCAAGGTCGTCCCAAGTGAGAATTGATCTCACACTGGAAGTATCACTTGTCTAACCATCTCGGAGCCTTCACCGTCGAGAGAAAAAGGAAAAAGCAAACAAGACTTAATATCGAATAGCATCATCAGGCAACTTCGGGATGTCTAAAACGAATTGAAGTGACCTTGTTAAAAAATCAAAGCGGTAGATTGTGCGTGGGAAATCTTGTGTCTACCCCTTAAAACTTATTACTATTGCACAAGATTGATTAAAGGTTGATTAAAGCCGAAATTATTAGGCATTGACAGTCACCAACAGAAAGCATCTTTCATATACACCAACGATGGGTGCTTGTAACAATTGGCCATCGTGATCGAATTGTCCGGCCATGTTGGAAACAATGTTATGATCGCGACTATTGAGCTCTCTATCAATCAAAATTTTTCAACAAAACCGAAAAAGTTTGTGTTAGAGTCGAGACTGTCTTCGCGATTGTGCACAGACGTGCGCAACTACAAAGGAAAAACTAAACAATCAAAAAACAAAATTTTAACACTAATTTTTTTTTTTTACAATGAATTATGTTACGTTATACACGAAAGATACTTCTAAAAACCAATATACAACTACTTCACGTACAGCTCATGACAAAATTGCTTTTCAAAGGGTCACAGAATAATCGATACTTCGTAAAGACTCCACAAATGAAGCGTGTTCAAATCTTTAGTTCGATTTGGTCAAAACCAACAAGTTCCCGAACATATTATGATAACTTAACCTCCGATGAGAATTTATAATTTTGAAACTTTTTTAAACCATTGGTGAGATTTATCTCTTAATTAAAAAGGAAGATTTTTATATTTTTGATTAATCTTTCTATTTTATTTTTATCTACTACATTATACACTAAAAAGAAAAGGAAAATATTTTTTTTCTTTACTTTCTTTATATTTTATAATTTTATAGTGGATCTTTTTGAATTAAAAAAACAACAAAATATTCGAAAACTTTGTGAGTGTGTGAAAGAGATCTTCAAACAAAATCAAGCAAAACCACAAAACGAAGAATCATTACCACTAGTCCTCCGGCCCAACAGCGCCAAAATCTGATTTAGAGTTTTCATACACTTAAAATAATACTATAAAAAAACTATAACCTTAAAGAGCAATTAAGAAAATTACCAAAGTCTACCGCTTGATAAAATATCACTTCTCAAAAATATATAATAATTAGTAAATATAATACTATATTAAACCGAGTAAATATGATCACGCCGGCTTACCCCACTAGCTACACTAATGAAATTGAAACTCGTATTAAGCTTGGATTCTGATTTGAATGAGTAGCAAGGATATTTTTGAGATCTCATATCTACAAGATAAAAAACAACAATTAAAATTATAATCAAAACAACGCGCAACCGGGACAACCTAAACTAATGCCAAAAAACCTAAATTCAAACAAAATTAAAACTAATTTTTACTTTTTCTTATTAAATGGTATATTCTAATTGAAACTAAAAACGCGAAGTTTTAAAAAAAAAAACAAATGTAAAACGGAGTTAAAACGAGGGTTAAAATTGAAACAAACACGAGAACACGAACAGAAACTCGTTCACTTAAAAAAAGAATGACTTTTTGCAAACTAGACCCTAACGAAAGTGAAACTATTTTCCTAAAACTTTATATTAAAGAAATATTTTTATATAAAAAAAAGAATTTTATTTTTCGATATATTATTTTCCATTTGTTTATTATTGATTTTTTAAAAAGTTATTATATAAAGTAAATCACATGATTAAAAATCTACTAGACTTAATAAGTAAAAAAATTCTATAGAAAAAAAATACAAAAAGTAGCTTAAGCTATAAGAAACCGTAGGAAAAATAACTCAAAGTTGTAGGCTTATGAAATAAGCACAAATATAGCTTAACAAACTTCATATAGCTACAAACCATAACGTTGTGTATAAAAGGATTAATAAAAGGATATAGGAGAACGGAATGAGACTATTGTATCATGTTGTTATAGGCAATTGGATGTTTTGTGTAATGGGAGGCGTGGGCGTTACGAAGAGTACAGGCTAACCCTCACTTTTTGCACTTTTTATTTTTTTTTGACTTTTTTGAAAAACTAAAAATTGGGACTTATAAAGGACATTAAAATAAGCTACTTTAATTAAAGGGACTTATGCTAAAACTAACTAATAAGCCCTAAAACAGCTTATATAAGCTGCTGTCGACACGTCGAGTGTGACTTTCTTGGCTTATACTCAACTTAAAAGCTTGTACAACACGCTCAATATTTAAGCTTCCTAAAAACAAAAAGGAAATATGTTCTAAAAGTACAGCTATTATAAAAACTTATATACTAAAACATGAAAAGAATTCTAAGAGCTTACACGTAACTCTTTTAAGACTACTGAAAATACGAAAAATTGACATAATATCAGGACATAAGTCAAATATTAAGCTACAAAATTAAAATGAACTAACAAACTTTAAAAAAACTAAACTGGCCTCTAAAAAACTTTTAGGACTTATTAAAATTCTACTTATATTCTAATCTATATAAGCTTATAATATTCTAACCACACCTTCAAGCTAAGAATTCAAAAAATAATAAGCAAAATTTACTAAACCCACTATCTTTTGACATTTTGATGGTTTTTGTGAGACTTTTGAACACAACATTTAGCATTGTAAATAAGCTAGAAAATAAAACTTAATCCTAATCTATATTGGGCTATACCCAAGACTAAGAAAACAATTTCTAAATGATTACTTATAAAACCCTACCTTATTATACTTATCAATTTGTAGCTTAAGTATCAGCAGTACTGAAGTAATCATAGTCTACTTGACTGATGCACTTTGCACAAATGAAAAGCTATAGTTGCAGGTTACTAGAAAGAGTAAAACCTGCACTAAACAACGCACATTCCCAATTTGAGTGAAATAGAACACGAAAATCAAAAACACTAAAACCAAGACTGAATAAGGCTAGATCAAAATTAGCAAGGCCAATTCAAAACAAAAAGTACCTGGTGACATGGACTACCTAAATTATAGCCAAAGCCATTTGAAATTTAATGGACCTAGACTTTATAAAACATAAATGAACAACTAATCTTAAATGCAATACAACTAGCTGACTTCAAGCAAATTTCACAAGAATGTTGACTTTTAAGAGGTCAAACACACATAAGACCAAACAACACTTTCACTACAATGAGAACTTATGTAAGTATAGAAGCATAAAATGCAATTATTAAAATAACAAGTGTTGAATACCATACCAATAGATAAAAACTAGCTTAAAAAACCTTAATCATCATGAATTAACCACTAAACATAAGACACTTAAATCTAAGATTTAAGCTAATTTACTTTATTTTTTGTTTTTAAAAAGCACTATATGACTTTATATATAAAAACCTATGATCTACGGTATATAAAAAAGCAAAACACAGAATGAACATATATTGTGACTAAATTAAAGCTAAATAAAAACACAAATAAAGCAACAATAAGCAAAACTAATTAAGTAAAAATAAGCAAATCTAAAATATACGAAAGCAATGAGATCACTAATTAAGCTAAAGTAAAAAAAGAACATTTAAAAGAGACAACTACAACACTCCTCATAGCTAAACAAAAGTCCCAAATAGAGTAGCATCATTCAAGCTCCCTAGCTTATTAGATAAGCTAGGGGTAAGATCCTTGCAATAACCCTTCCACACTGTTTATTCTCCTTCCATAAGCTTTATAAGTCCAAACCAAACAGAGTATTAAAGATCTAATTTTTAAGATATATCTAGAGATTAGGATTTAATTAACTCCAAAAAAAGCTTAAAGACTTATAGAGCTTATTATGGCTACTTGGACAGAAAGCTTATTGAGAAGAGCTTATGACACTTCTAGACAATATAAGCTTAAAAAATGAGATTAAAAATACTAAAAACTGGATCTCATCTACAATTAAAGAAATCATAGAATTACATTTTATAAGCAAAGGAAATTCACAAATCATTATTAAGGTAAATTACCTCTAAGAAAAAATACTAAAATTCTAACACTAAACTTAAAACAATGACTACAAAAAAACTAGATTAATACCATGTGTGTGAAGAGTGTGCTCAAGTATATACCTGCCTTGAGGAAGAATTCTAGCCCTCTTGAAATGATTGCCTTGCTCTCCAAACTTCCAATCTCAACCAATCATTTCTTCAATCATTTGAGCTTCTATTTTGGCCGTTTGATCAAATTGTGCACAATTAAGGATTGCCAAAAAGCTTGGCAATTCCCATTGAACTGTTGAACATTGTGCTAATACTGTGAGAATATTAGTGGCACACAAACCCTGCATATTTTTGTACCTGCTTTATTCAACCTCTCGTTGTACATTGATCCTCTCTTACTGCATCTTGGCCAATAGGAGTGCTTGATATAGAACTAATTTGTCCATCGATATTTTGAACATAGAACCACTTGAATCAGACGAACCTTGACAACCTTCAATTTGAAACAGGCCCTATGATTTTGAACCTTGGGTCAAAACACTGGAGAAGATGGTACGAATAGTAAAAATGGACATTTCGCGCTGCAGATCCATTTATTTCTGACATTAAAACTGTTATTACTAGCTTGGCCTCATTTGCACTTTCAGTCCCTTCATATCCTTTCTCTTTTCTAGTTTATAAATAACTTATTGGGAAAGTGCAAAGTTTTTTGCCCTTATGGTTCTGTTATAAAAAGAAGAGAAGTGGGTTCATTTTTAGATTTGGCTCTTAGGATCCGAGGTAAGGTTTCCTAGGTTTTATATGAGGCCCCATAAGCTTTCCCTGGGCCCAAAAAAAGGAGGAGGGGAATTTTTGGACATATTGTAAAACTAAGAGGGTGAAAAAAGAAATCTTTTGAGGATTTGTCGCTATTTTGTTATGACTTTGAGTTTTTGAACCAACTAGTGAACTGGGACTTGACTGCGGGATTTAGACTTTACGTGGCTCAAGCTTTGAAATCTATAGGCTTCTAATTTTCTGTACTCTTCATAATACCTGTGACTCGTAGCTCGCTCGTGTTTCTTTGACTTTCAGTCTAATGTTATATCTTATGTGATTTTTGACGAATTAATCCAATACTATCACAAAACAAAACAACACAATACAAAGCATATTTCTGTCTTGCGTCCTTTTTAAGTCTGTTTTTAAGGGTATAATATTGGAGATTATTTTAGGTATTAACGGATATATTTACTCTACAACTACTTACTCATGGGCGAGTGAAGAACTATAACATATCGGGATTGACGGATCCGTCGTGACTGAAATCCAGCACACAGTATCTTGGCGGGGCAGCACGTCGCTCCAGAGCTTAGGCCAAGCCGATGGCGGTATATCTCGTTACCACACATTTCATTACTTAACTCACCGAGAACATACAGCCTAAGCCTAGCCATATGAGAAGGGGTATGCCTATTAATATGGCGTTTCCATAAATAAAGTTTAATTTCGTAATAGTAGGTTTTTTCAATGAAACAGGCGCCTCATTTGGATATTCTAATTAGCGAGACTTTTATATATTGTACGATCAACCGTGAACAAGAATTAATGTAACTCTAATTTTTCTTACTGTATTTGATACAGTCAAGCAGGGTCTGTTAATCATTCTGCTTATAAATACAATAAATATATGAATACAAATGTTATTCGCGTTCTGTTTGGGCGTTCGTATCAGAAATAGGACAAACAAAACAACCGATAACCTTATGTTTAATATAACGTATAGCATCTTGCTAATTGAAATAGTATAGGAGCACTAGACGAGTAATAGAGACTTGAGTGCTCCTTCCGTGCCCGTATCTTGGCGGGGCAGCACGTCGTCCTGCTTGCAGCCACAGCGGTTTTTCGGTACCAATTTCATACTCACACGCCTAAGCCTTCTTATGAGAGGGTATGCCTATTAATTGGCGTTCATAGTTTAATGTTCGAATTTGTTGGTTTTTTATGACAGGCACCTCATTTGGTATTCTAATTTGGCTTTTTATATTGCTGTCAACTGAATTGATATGTAACTTAAATTTTCTTACTTTTGATAAGTCAGAGGGTGTTAATCATTGCTTATACATAAATATATGAATACGATGTTATCCACGTTCTTTTGGGCGTTCGTTAGTATAAAAACATTTGTTTTAGTTTAGCTTGATTTTAAATAGTAGGGCACTAGCGTGTATGTTCGTGTGCTCTTCGGGTTTTAGGTTTTACAAGCTGGCGTTAACAACTAAATTTGTGTATTGTCCCATTAAACGTGAAAATAAGCTCATAAACTAGAAAATAAGTCGAAAAGTGGGCTTACATGTTTATCGAGTCAACAACAATAAATGCGCGGTAGGGCTCGGCTTGACCTTTTGGCGAGGCAAGCTTAATAAGCTTGCAGCCATTTGTTAATACTGTTTTATAAAAGGCAATGATGAGTTTATCGATAGGGAGGAACATAGAGGAGGCGGCATGCATCTTGGCGTGGTAACTTACTAAAGTTGCAGCCATGGCAGATATGTTTTGTTTCTCTGATGCTCTAGCCTTCCGAGCCAATGAAAAAAATTTCTGGCCAATTTCTCGAACCACCAGGTCGATCCGAGTTTCTTTTATGCTCTACCCTTTTGAGTTTCATATAATTATATATCTTCGCATGATATTCCGAATCTGCGACCTACCATGGCTGAGATCGTAGCCGTGTTCGTTGGGATAGTGAGGAATCATAGTTTGTCGATGATTATGATAATGAGTTGGGGTACATGTTTGTTTTGTCTGCCAAAGGCGTTGTCATAGCTTTTGGTAAGGAATAGCGCGATTTGTTGTTAAAATTTCTTGATGAATAACAGTGTCTTAACAAACTGGTATTTGTACTTTTTTGGCAGGGAAACAACCGAAACACGCTTTTGCTTGCAATGTTATGCTCTCAATTGGTTCATATCAGATGAGAAGTTGTTGTGTTGCCGATGGTTTATTTCTAAAGTAATTTTTTGTTTTCGCTGGCGAAAGTGTTAGGTTAGGTTTTGGTAAGGAATAACATGCTTTTGTTGTTGGCGTTTTGATGTAGGGTAAATAACGTGACAACACAAATTGAATCTGTTGATTCACTCGAATACCAGAAACAATCTTCCAACTATCGTTGATTCAAAAGAATACCGATAATAAGGCAAGCTCCAACAATCGTTGATTCAAACGAATACCGATTATTACAAGGATCTTAGCAAAATCGCCAAGAATAGATTGATTAAAGCAAAGCTTTATTATCAATATCAAAATATTAAACCATATCCTACACCAAATCCTTGCACCTCCTTTTATAGGAGAAGGAGTGCTTACATGTTTGCCTTCTAGGGTGATGTGAGATATAAGATAAATATAAACATAAACTATGAAACTACAAAAACTACGAAACCACGAAACATGACATATGGTGAAGGCATAATTGCATCATTCTCCCCGCATCAAAAGAAGAGATACCAACCTGATGTAGACTAATAACAAGATAACACAAATTGGATCTGTTGATTCACCCGAATACCAGAAACAATCTTCCAACTATCGTTGATTCAAAAGAATACCGATAATTAGGCAAACTCCAACAATCGTTGATTCAAACGAATACCGATTATTAAGAGAATCTTAGCAAAACCGCCATAAAATGATTAAAGCAAAGCTTTATTACCAATATCAAAGTATTAAACCATATCCTACACCAAATCCTTGCACCTCCTTTTATACGAGAATGAGTGCTTACATGTTTGCCTTCTAGGGCGATGTGGGATATAAGATAAATATAAACATAAACTACGAAACTACAAAAACCACGAAACAAGACATATGGTGAAGGCATAATTGCATCATTCTCCCCGCATCATTCTCCCCCACTTGAAAAAACCCGTCCTCGAGTTTGCCTTACTCGTCCCTTGTACTTGTAGCATCTAAATTTGTATCCCTTGCATCAAATTCCCTTTCTTTATAATGACTCGACCTCGAACCTTGATCGTCTTAAACCTAAACTTATCGTCCATGGGTGCAATTTTCAAATACTCTTCTTGATATTTTTTGCATATCAAAATACTAACCTCGACCAAATTGCCCTTTTGCAACAAAATTAACTCATGAGGGTTTGAATCTTTGTTTTTTGAAAAATCAACACTTACAGTAGTTTGGATCTTTGAAGAGTAAATATCATTAGCCACAACTACAACGTCTTCCATGTTGTCTTCTTCTCCATTAGTGGCATCTTCAATATCGGTATCATAAACTGGCATTGATTCTTCTTCTACACCCAACACAACACCCAAAAATGACACATTGCTTTCATCCTCTTGAAAATTTGGATAATTGTCAACAAATCCTTCTTCCTTCTCAATGACATCTTCATATTGATCATCATCGAATACTGAGGCTTCTTCATAATCGTCATCAGCCACACCATAATCTCCTCATTCATCAAAAGATGAATCGTCACCCTCAAAGAACGGATATTCTAACTCTTCACCTTCACCTCTCCTACCGTCACGATCCCCACGTCTTCTTGGATTCATCATGTTTTTCATTCGATCGACAAATTGATCAACGAACTGATCCAATCGCTCTTCCATTCTTGCCATAATACGGTCATAGACCTCATTAATATCTCTATTTCTCCTTGGAGGCATCTTAATAAGGAACCTGGCTCTGATACCAACTGATGTAGTGAAAATAAATGGAATAAAGGAACACACGAATTGACGTAATTAAAACAAGAAGAGATACCAACCTGATGTAGACTAATAACAAGATAACACAAATTAGATCTGTTGATTCACCCGAATACCAGAAACAATCTTGCAACTATCGTTGATTCAAAAGAATACGATAATTAGGCAAACTCCAACAATCGTTGATTCAAACGAATACCGATTATTAAGAGAATCTTAGCAAAACCGCCAAGAATAGATTGATTAAAGCAAAGCTTTATTACCAATATCAAAATATTAAACCATATCCTACACCAAATCCTTGCACCTCCTTTTATAGGAGAAGGAGTGCTTACATGTTTGCCTTCTAGGGCAATGTGGGATATAAGATAAATATAAACATAAACTACGAAACTACAAAAACTACAAAACCATGAAACACGACATATGATGAAGGCATAATTGCATCATTCTGGTGAAGTAAACCCGATATACCAAACTTGAAAATGAAGTAGAATCCCCCAAATTTGTTACTTAAGCTTGCACTGTTGTTGATTGAAGAACGGTGCAAGATTAAATCTCTAAGTACTCTATACCCAATCAAAAAAGTATCAAAAGTACCACACCTCTTGAACATCCACATCTACATCTGCGTATGACACTGAGTACTATAATGTAACTCCTTTAAGTGATAGCTATAACCCGTGAGTACTACAATGCAACTCCTTACATCGAGTATAACTAGATAATCCAAGTCTCAATCATGACCATATATGTTCAAGCAAGTCATCAATCGATAGAGGGGGGTTTTGGGAAAAAGGGTGTAGGATCCCATTAACACTTCACTTCATACACTCGATCACGAAATCGGACTAGAAATGAGAAAGAGAGATGAGTTGTTTAGAGAGAGAAAGAGGAGAGAGAATTGAGAGAAAAAAGAGAAAAGATATTATTAGA
>BQNB010115632.1:6654-17219 GCA_026074375.1 Tanacetum coccineum
CTTCTCAAAAGAGTTTTAAGACAAGTACTTTAAAAGGAAATAATCAAGTTTTTATTACACCACACTCTCGTTTTACACCGGTAAAACAAGCATGGAGACCAAAGCAAATTCATTCGAAATCTTTCAAATATTCCAAATCAGAAATGCTTTCGATGCAAAACAAGAATGACTCTGCTTCGATCATCAACAAGAACGGAATATTTTCAAACGAAGCAAAAACAAATTTTCGGAATGTTTCATCAAATGACAATCACAAATGGAAATCTTCTTCATCAACAAGATTTAAAACTCCACATGAAACACCGAGTTTCAAAAATCAATGGAAAATCAAAAGGAATTTTGAAACTCTGTTGATTCTACGAGAGCTGTTTTCAAATGAAACACTGGTTTCAAGCCCTCGTTGGAACTCAACATCTTTACATCGAATTGACACAACTTTAAAATGGTTTTCAAAACTTGGCAAACCCATTAGCACCGTGCTTAAATGGGTTCCAAAGTTTGTTGTCTAAATTCGATGTCAATGGTTTGTATTCAATTGACAGATTGCAACCCAGTCTTTAAATAAAAAGGAAGTGTACGTTTCAGTGCGCTTTACCTTCAAAAAAAAAGAAATCTTCTTGTTTTGAGCAAAAATTATTCAACTGTTTCCAAACGATTTTCAAAAATCTTTCAAAAGTTTGCTCATCAAAATGGCTTGTTATTAAATATTAGATAACAACCCAGTTTTTAAATAAAAGAAAAGTGTACGTTTCAGTGCGCTTTATCTTCAAAAGAAGAGAAATATTCTTTGTCTCGAGCAATTTTTTTATCAAAATCTTTTCAAAAAGTATGCTTAAGACATACGAATTCTAAGTAAATGTCAGCTTAGGACTCGTTCTTCAAATAAAGGAAAGTGTACATTTTTGTGCATTTATCCTAACAACGAGAAGCTTTCACCTTCTCGGACTTGAGTTTAGCTCAAGTAAATGCTTTTTAAAATGTTGAACACAAATTTTTCAAGATTTTATCAAAATGATTTTTCAAAATCTTTCAAAAATTGTGTTCAACACTCCTTTCTCTCGATACTTTAAAAAAAAATTCGAATCATTTTTATAAATGGATCAATTTTTGAGGTGGAGTTTTTTTTAAAAATCAAATGCCTTTAATGTTGTTGGATACATCTCATAAAAGTCAAAATTTATGTATCCAAAACATTCAGTGGATTCAAAAGTGGTTCTTCAGTGATATACCAAGGCATCTTAACTCTATCCCTCAATATAATTGCGGTGGCATACAAAATGAAGTGTTTAATTATTGAGGGGGAGTATAATGGAAAATGTTTTGAACAAATGAATAATAATCGATATAAAAATAGTTGTTGTCAAGTGTGTTTATATCGATAAGCGTACAAATGGTGAAGATTGTGTCCGGTTACGACCGTTTCCTGAATTTAACAGGATGAGGAGTGAGCAATCTACTGACCATTCGTTTTAGATATCGACATACTTTGACACAACTAGTTTGTTCAGAACATTCAGAAAGGTTCCAAATCATAATCATGCTATATCCGTTTTCTCCCATATGTTTTCAAAATCTCATATAGCTATTTTAATCCATTGATATCAAAAATATCATATGGTATGCTATTTTTGAGGGGGAGAAAATTGGATTAAAATGTGATCAAGAAAGATAAATGCTTAAGTGTGTGGAATAACAAAGTGATCTAAAAGACTCAATGTGCAATCAACTCTTTCCTCCTTGTGCAAAAGAATTTTGAATATCAATGCACATGTGTAGGGGGAGTATTTCTAACAAGTGAAACTTTCAAAGTGTTAAATGTTTTGATTTATATCAAACACTTTGATTGATTTTTAAATGGTTTTATGGTTTCGATCTTAAATACCCATCAACCAACTACCTCACAATGATCAAAGAAGAAATAAGGTGGTAAGGTTAGGTATTATCCCATGATCCAACCAGAACCGGAGGGATCTACCCAGGGACATTCCATAGATAGAATAGAAGTCCTTAGGTATGATGGAGTTGAATGTGAATGGGAATAATGTCAACTAAGGCATGAGCTATCATCGGAACAATCACAACATGATGATAGTAATGACGTCTTGGTGGACATTGAAGGGGTTGAAGAATGAAAAAGAAATATATGGATAAAGGGTGAAAAGAAAGAAGCCCTCCACAAACTTTAGGCAGAAATCGGGTCAATACATAATCTATCGAATATCACAAAGATGATATTTGGTATTGAAGAAAGATATCATGAACCCAGTTTTGCAATGCACAACCCTTCCGAGCCACTCAAGATTCTCTCAAAAGAATTCTTGTTTTATTGTCACGGAGATTAAACGCATAATCTATTGACATCTCACTCCGAGATTGTTGATATTGAAAAGGTGGCAGTCTGCTCCAGCCTCCGATCACAAAAACCAAAAAGCACTTATTGAGTCTAGAGCCAAATGAGATCAAATCATAAATCTCACATAGGACACAAAAGTACATTTGTATTAAACATCAATGATACAAAAGGTATAAGAGTCGCTTATATGTCTATGTGATATTGCATGTCTTTGTGACATTGCGCGGAACATTCAATAGTGATACTTAAGTAAAGTATTCACGATGATGAATGGAAATCCTACCAGTGCTAACATCAAGCCAACGCTGAACGTAGGTCACTAATTTGAAAATGAATGTTTAATGATTCAATTAGTGTTAACTAGTAATCTAAGTGATCTAGTAGTTGTCGTGTTCTTTTGGAATTTGTTTTCGAAAAACACAAACAACATTTCCTTGATTCATTCAAGAGAAGTGTTGGATTACCAAGGTTACTTATGATGTCACTATATTGATAAGGGGATATTGTTGGAATTGAAGATAGTAATTGACTCTCATGCTTAGACCGCACTTCAGACATGACTTCACTATCAAATATTCAGGTGTAACAAGATTATGATTATGTTTGATGGTCATCCAATATAATCAGGGGGAAGAGAAGTGTTCTAGCTGAATATTTCTATAGAGCGCAACAATTAGGGGGAAGAAATGTGTACATCCGGGACTTAATTGACTTTGGAGTATACAACATAGTGCAACAACTGGTGGGAAGAAATGTGTACATCCGGGACTTAATTGACTTTGATGTATACAACATTCGGGACTTAATTGACTTGGAGGTTATAGTTTCTTTCTTCTATAAGTTGTTTGTGTGAAGTACGTGCGAACGAATGGTTGTTTATTTGGGGGGAAGCAATTGAGGGAAGATACATTTATGTACAACAACATCAACAACATCTCTACCTTTCAGAAGCAAGAAAACCGTCATAATTCATACCTTCATATCTCATACTCAAAGTTTAAAGATACACTTCCGCAACTCTGATAAATCAAAGAACTTCCTCAAATCATCAAGTTATTGGTCAAGACAAAAGTTCTACATGAGGAAGATTGTAAGCTGTCAAGAAAGTATGAGTATGTTGGTTAGAAGCTTCAAAAGATAAATCAAGATGGATTCACGGTAAAGAATGATGATATGAAAAGATCTCAAAGGCAAAGGAAAAAAGGATAATGGAAAGATCAAGATCAAGATCACTAGAGCATGATTGGAACGAAACCACTATTACACAACAAGACTCAAGATAAACAAGCATTAAAGTTCAAAGTCACAAGAGAGATCTCAATGATCATCCTTTAGGGGAGATTGTTACGAATAAGAAAATGATGATCATTAATGCAATCAAAGAGAGATCTCAATGATCATCCCTTGGGGGAAGATTGTTAGGATTGATAAAAGTGACGATCTTATTGAGATAAAAGTCTTGTAATAAATAGAGAAATAATATTGTGTAATAGGTTAGGTGAAAGGTTCGTGACTAAAATAAAGTCACGAGACCCGATAAATAGTTAAAGTCTAAAAGAGAAGAGCTCCATGCTCATTCTTGTAAATGGGTATAAATACCCCACCACCACCTCATTTGTGAGGTGTGTCTTGTATGTATTCTCTTAATCTCATTTTATATTTTCTCTAATCCTCCACCTCCCTCTTTCTCTCTTTACTTTCTAATCTTTCTCTCTCTAGACTAAACACTCTATTGCTTATTGATCCTGAATTCAAGACCTCATAGTTTTAGTTATGTAAAATAAAATAAAATAAAAATGCAATGATGACTTACATGGAAAATAGAACAACTCTGAAACAGTAATTTTGATCGTTTACTTTAATTACATATGCATAAGAATTAAAAGACAGTATTACCCTTGTTTTATGTTCTCTATTATATATATATTATACTTATATACTAAAAACGGCTCAATACGCTGTCGTTTTGTGACAGTTATATATGCTTATGTGATAAAGTATGAAGGGGAGAGTTTTGATGGGAAAATTGTTTGAGTTTTGTGTTGTGCTTTTGTTTGTTTGAGAAAAAGTTAATATGTGTGAGTTGTGTCATGTTTTGGCTTTTCGAAGATGACGTCTTTACCAATTGCTTTGCAAGGTAAATTACTTGATTATTCTTGGACAAGACATTCAAGTCGTCATCCTACTCTCTATTGTGTATTTTATAGCAATTATTGTCCTAATATTTGGTACACATACTATTGGACAACGTAGACTCAATATGACTCTTCTACACAAGTTGTGAGTTATGATCGATGATTTTTCTTATCGTCTTGAAAGTGGATGTCGTTATTTTCTTTTCAATTCAAGTGATGATTGAGTATGTAGGGTAAGTAATATATCTTGTTTTTTTTGGATAAACATATTAAAGCTAGAAAAATAAAAATACGTTTTCTTATCCATACTCGAAAAGTTGTCATTGATATCGATAATAACGTCAATCATAGTTTTGTAATAATGAGTTAAATATATTCGAAAGCTTTTTTGGACCCTCAAGAACACTCTTTTTAAAATTAGGAAAATAAAGATTAGCTAGTGTGTTCCTTTTAATCACCTAAGACTAGTTGAAAGTGTGAGGTTAGATGAATTATCGGGACATAGTTATTTTCTTACTCCCTGGATTTGTCATTTGTTTTGCTTGTGCAAAAACTATTTTGTTGTTATGCTTAGTATGCATAGTTTTTGAATTTGTATTAGTGTATGAATTATTTTTTCCTCTAACCATTTTCAAATACAATCAACATCTTTTGTAAAATTATTATATGTTTATAAAAAGAATAAATTTTGTGTGTGGGGGTGTTAGTTACAATGCAAGCACAAGCAAAGTTAAAAAATATACAATTTCTTTTACTTAATTACTATTGTATTTATATGATATGTTCTTTTGTTTAACCAACCAAGGTAATACAAAGCAAGACGTTAAATAGATTTAAGACATATTGTTGGAATGAGATGTTAAAGTGTTGGAAATATTTTAGTGACGGATTTTAACAATATGATCGATTTAAGGACATTATTGTTCCATCACACTTGAGTAACTTATTTAAATCTTGTTTATAAATGGGTTACTGCATTCTAAATAATCAAAGAAGTGTTTTTTGTAACACTTGTAAATATAGTGTTCTATGGCATATATGCAATTGCATAAAAAATTTTGCAATCTTAACGCAAAAATCTAGAGTTTTCCTATTTGGCTTAAATACGGAAAACTAGTCCATAAATAAAAATAGCATACATGGCACAGGTGTTTAGATATATAATTAGCTCAATTACAAATAGTAATGATTACTTATTAATATCTATTAACCAAGTTGAAAAAAAAGTTAAACACACATAATCATCTAGCATACACATAAGGATATTCATCGGCGTTTTGTGTATTAGATATAACGATGTATACATAGCTTGATTTTATTGGAAAATAAAAATAGTTTCCTCCCCATTTTAAAAATTAATCAAGATCAATGTTTTCAAGGATAAGTTGACTAGAAATGCTCGACTTGAAAGAAAAGGTAAACTACAAGTTTTACGTCAAACCGAAACAAATAGTTTTGACCACTATGTAGTATTTTGCATTTCTGACTGACTTAAGTTTAGAATAAAGACTTGGAAGTATTTTTAAATGAAACTAGACTCAATTATCTTTGAAATGGCGGGTGGCACGACTTCTACGGACTTACGGTTGATTTTATATGATTTTTCGAAGTTTGCCAAAAACTGACGAAACAGACTGGCGGCCCCCATAAAGGTGACGGCCCCCAGATATATTTAGGGGCCGCCCGAACATTTATGGGACCACCACCAGTGACCCCAAAACACGTTTTTTTGTTCAAAATCATTTTGTAACTTAACTGTAGAACATAAGACTTTAAAAACTTGTTCCAGCACATAAATTTCGTGTTTTAGACATCATTTCTACTCTTACGACTTTGACAAACATAAGTTGACACTTTCAAGTTCTTTTGAGAAATTTTTTCTTCAAGTTAGTATACAAAGTATATTTAATAACAAAACTAGTGTGAATCAAACAACAAAACACTTTTCATATTTAATCCCCCTTCATGGGTAATTTGATACATGGATCGTACTCTATTTTAAAAACCATTTGTTTTGAAAACTAAAGCGACGTGACTCTGATACCAATTGTGAAAACCGTAGAGGGGGAGTGAATACGTTTCCTTTTAAAAACTTTTTATCTTTTGTATCAATTATTAAATTACTCTCTGCCGGCGGTCCCATAAATATATGGGGGCCGCCTAGTACATCAGGGGGACGCCCTATTTAAAGGGACCGCCTCCAGAAGAGGTTTTCGGACTAGATCATTTGTATCAAATCACCAATCAAGTTTGACGCAATATGAGAAGTGTCGATAATGGATTTACAATAACTAATGCATATTCTACCAATATATCCACACTCACAATGTTTACTACAAAGAGCTACACAACCATGACTAACACAACATAGACAACAATTCACACAATCATAAGCACAATGCAAGTGTAATAGTAAAGCGATAAATGTAAAGACATAAGTAAAGAGAAAGGTAAAAGAAAATGCAAACCGACACGATGATTTATAGTGGTTCGGTCACGAAGTTCCTCTTTGCCCTACTCCACTCCTCGAGTATCCAACTCGAGAGTTACTTCACTAATCAACAAGCTCCCTTTCGGCGGAGAAAACCTTATACCAATGCTTACATTATTTTCCGACACTAAGCTAGATGTCGAGTCCTTCTTCGGGTACAACCAAACCCGTTATGTTTTATGGCCCAACATAACAAACCTTGTGTTTTATGGCCTAAACACATAAACCGCGTCGCTTACATTATTTTCCGACACTAAGCTAGATGTCGAGTCCTAATCTTAGCTAGAACCAATCTACCACTTCACCAATGTATTTTAAGGCCTAAAATACTAACCAACCCACAATCAACCCATCCAAATATATACATCATTTGGATCTACACACTACTAAAGATTGGAAGACATGGACTCGATCTATATGTAACAAATGTTACAAATGGACTAACTAGACTACATAACTTCGGATCTTGAAGATGACCGAAGTTCTTCTCTTGCACTTGAGGAAATGAGGAAAGGATAGAAGATTTGATCACATTTAAACAAGATTAACCAAGTTGAATGATCAAAGATTTAGAGAGATTTAGTGAGATCTAGAGAGAGAAAGAACTGAAAGAAAATCGTGCAAATGGGTTATAAATATAGTTGGAGGTGACACACTATTTATAGGAGCTGAAAAACAGCCTGTCAGGAACCGGCGGTCCCAGATATATTAGGGGGCCGCCGGGGGGACCGTCGTATTTAAGGGGGCCGCCCCGACAGACGCTCCTGTTTTTGTCTTTTTTTGGTGTCAAACTTGTCGGTAAAAGTGTAACATGTTTTGGGGGGAAAAGAACCAGATTTTGAATTTTGAAAATAATTATCACATAAAACATTTCTTTATAATTAAAAAATAATTTGTCTAATTAAGTTTTGAAAAAATTATTTTGTTATGTTTATAAAAATATAAAGTTTAAGACAAAAATTTATTTCTTTGATCATCCTACAAGTTTAATGCTTGTTTGTACATACGTTATGTGATTTACGTCGGGTGTAAACCAATGTCCGTCTTGATGCATACTTGAGACGTCGAGAGATGTTGATGCATGTATGCATTGATGATTTGTGATTACGAGTAACTTGCGCATTTTACGTTACGTATTACAAGTCACATGTTTGTCATCACCAAAACATAAAGAGATCGTATAGATTAAATATCGTAATATTTGCACTAACAGCCTTTGTGCATAGACGTCGAGAGATGTTATGCATGGTATGCAATGATGATTTGTGAGTACGAGTAACTTGTGCATTTTACGAATACGTTGTACAAGTCACTATGTTTGTCAATACCAAAAACATAAAAGAGGGATCGTATAGATTAATATCGTAATATATTTGCACTAAACAGCTCCTTTGGTGCATATGCTAGTAGTATGAAACATCGTAGCTTCGAAGCAAGACTTAACGCACACCCCCCCCCCCCCCAAGAGTCGTAAAGTTGTAGTCTTTTAATAACAAGCAAAAGTATCCGCGCGTTGCTACGGGCCGGGTATGTTTTCGTTGGTGCGGGGCGGTTTTTTTTAAATTGGTGTCGACAATTATTTTTTTTTAGGTTTTTTTGTTTTTTAATTTTATTTTCTGGTTTTTTTTTATCAAGCAAAATAGATCGCGCGTTGTGGCTGGGCCTCATGTTTAATAGTTTTTTTTATATGGGTTTATGTGTTGAGCTATTCATGTCAGCGGGGTATTTTTTGATTCTGATTAAATCAAGTACTTTTATAAAAAAATTTTCTATTTTTGTGTCCGAGCAGATTTTTTTTATATATCGGTTTATTTGTCGGTCTCTAATGTTTAATAGTTTGATTTTTTTTTATTTGAGGCTTATGTGTGGGACTCATGGTCGGGATCAGGATCAGGGGGTGGGGGGGGGGTGGGGTGGGGGGGGGTGAGGGGCGGAGGGGGAGAGCGGGTATTTTTTATCTGAATAAATCAGTACTTTTGTAAAAAGTGAAAATTTCTATTTTGTGCCGAGCAAAAAGTGAAACTTTTTTGAAATTTGGACCAAAAGTGAAATCTGCACAAACCACAAGGACAAAAAATGTACTTAACTCCAATGCTTTTGTATTTTTTTTTCCTATTTTGTGCAGAGCAATTTTTTTTATATTGGGTTTATTTTTTCGGTCTCATGTTTAATAGTTTGTTTTTTTTATATGGGATTATGTGTTGGGCCTCATGTCGCGGGTATTTTTTTATCTGAATAAATCAGTTTGTATTTTTTTTTCCTATTTTGTGCCGAGCAAATTTTTTTTAACTACTTAAAAAAACAAAACAAAGGGCCGGCCCAAATTGGGAGCCCAGGATTACCCGCGCGTTGTTGCGAGTCGTTATTTTTTTTCGCGTTGTTGCGAGACGTTATTAATTTTTTATTTTGTGCGGGTTAATTTTTTCGGCCTCATGTTTAATAGTTTGTTTTTTTCTTATATGGGGCTTATGTGTGGGGCTCATGTTTAAAGGTTGCTTTTTTTGGCTATACGGGTTTTTTTTTAATATAATTTTATGGGAACGTGGGCTTTAAATGAGAATTGCGCGTTACTGCAGGGCGTTTTTTTGTTGTATTTTATGCGGGTTTATTTTTTCGGTCTCATGTTTAATAGTGCGGTTTTTGTGTTAAAATTTTATTTTTATTTTTTTTCTATTTTTTATTTGTGCGGGTTTATTTTTTCGGTATCATGTTTGATAGTTTGTTTTTTATATGGGCTGTGTTGGGCACGGGTATTTTTTTTATCTGAATTGCGGGTTTATTTTTGTGTTAAAATTTTATTTTTTATTTATTTTATTTTTTATTTGTGCGGATTTATTTTTCGGTCTCATGTTTAATAGTTTGTTTTTTATATGGGCTTATGTGTTGGGCCTCATGTCGCGAGTATTTTTTATCTGAATAAGTCAACACTATTGTAATTTTTTTTTCTATTTTGTGCCGAGCGGTTTTTTTTACATTGCCTACAAAAAAAAACTAAATGGGTCGGCCCAAGATTTACCCCTAATCTCCTTCATGGCGGCGATACAAAAAATTCCACAAATCAGCAGCCTAATCTCCTTCATCCCTAGTGTTTGAAATCGCTATAACCCCTGAAATTGGGATCAATCACCTTGATTAATCTCATATCGAGCGAGTTAGGTGTATTTCTCATCTTGGGATCTAGAGTTTAGTTCTGTTTCTTACTTTTTTCAAATCCGATTCCATTTCCGTTTTTAGATCTCTCGTCTTCGTCCATGGGGTCTCGTAACCAGAACTCTCTTCAATCCAAATTTGATCAAACTTCCAAGATTTCCAAATCGGTGTTCGTTTCTAATTTCCCTGATGGCTGTAATAATAGGGACCTTTAGAAGGTGTGCAATGATTATGATACTGTGGTGGATGTGTTCATCCCAAACAAGAAATCAAAGGCAGGAAAGCGATTTGCTTTTGTTCGGTTCATTAAGGTTATTAATTTTGATCGCCTAATTGAGAATCTCAATACTATTTGGATTGGTCGTTTTCATTTAATTGCTAATCCTACGAGATATGAAAGGCCTAAAGCTCCCCATATTCATAAAGGCTTGCCGAG
>BQNB010115633.1:10379-21521 GCA_026074375.1 Tanacetum coccineum
ACATGTTATTTGATGTTAATAATTTTTTAATTTTTTTATGTTTATTAAATTTACCATGGTTTTACATAGAAATAAGAGTTAACTACAGTTTTGCTCCATGTGGTTTACCCGGTATAATGGTTTTAGTTCAATAGTTTAAAAAGTAATGGATTATGTTCTGTTTTGGACGACCCGTAACACTTTTGGTCCATTTTTACGTTAGCTGTTAATTTGACTCACTTTGACCATTAAAAGAAGGGGTATCACCCTCTTTTTGATACATATATTGATAAAAAGTTGAAGCACAAAATGTCGATAACAAAGTTTTAATCCATAAACCTAATTTCACAGTTTTTTGCATCAAGAATATGTATTTTTTAAATACTTCTTTTTATCTGTCAAGACGTTCTATCTTGGGAAACGTTTAATATTTTCTTTTAAAAACTTTAATTTTTTAATTCTTTTTGTGCTTGTCACAAGTATTCGTCCTTTCATTTTAACGCTAGCCATACTTTATATCAAGGGTTTTTTTAACATATGTCATAGTCACATAAGTTTTGAAGCATAAAACATGTTATTTGATGTTAATAATTTTTTAATTTTTTTATGTTTATTAAATTTACCATGGTTTTACATAGAAATAAGAGTTAACTACAGTTTTGATCCATGTGGTTTACCCGGTATAATGGTTTTAGTTCAATAGTTTAAAAAGTAATGGATTATGTTCTGTTTTGGACGACCCGTAACACTTTTGGTTCATTTTTACGTTAGCTGTTAGTTTGACTCACTTTGACCGTTAAAAAGAAGGGGTATTTCGGTCATTTCACTCAACTACTCACTCGTATTTGTGATATATATCGAAGGATATCACCCTCTTTTTGATACATATATTGATAAAAAGTTGAAGCACAAAATGTCGATAACAAAGTTTTAATCCATAAACCTAATTTCACAGTTTTTTGCATCAAGAATATGTATTTTTTAAATACTTCTTTTTATCTGTCAAGACGTTCTATCTTGGGAAACGTCTAATATTTTCTTTTAAAAACTTTAATTTTTTAATTCTTTTTGTGCATGTCACAAGTATTCGTCCTTTCATTTTAACGCTAGCCATACTTTATATCAAGGGTTTTTTTAACATATGTCATAGTCACATAAGTTTTGAAGCATAAAACATGTTATTTGATGTTAATAATTTTTTAATTTTTTTATGTTTATTAAATTTACCATGGTTTTACATAAAAATAAGAGTTAATTACAGTTTTGCTCCATGTGGTTTACCCGGTATAATGGTTTTAGTTCAATAGTTTAAAAAGTAATGGATTATGTTCTGTTTTGGACGACCCGTAACACTTTTGGTCCATTTTTACGTTAGCTGTTAATTTGACTCACTTTGACCATTAAAAGAAGGGGTATTTCGGTCATTTCACTCAACCACTCACTCGTATTTGTGATATATATCGAAGGATATCACCCTCTTTTTGATACATATATTGATAAAAAGTTGAAGCACAAAATGTCGATAACAAAGTTTTAATCCATAAACCTAATTTCACAGTTTTTTGCATCAAGAATATGTATTTTTTAAATACTTCTTTTTATCTGTCAAGACGTTCTATCTTGGGAAACGTTTAATATTTTCTTTTAAAAACTTTAATTTTTTAATTCTTTTTGTGCTTGTCACAAGTATTCGTCCTTTCATTTTAACGCTAGCCATACTTTATATCAAGGGTTTTTTTAACATATGTCATAGTCACATAAGTTTTGAAGCATAAAACATGTTATTTGATGTTAATAATTTTTTAATTTTTTTATGTTTATTAAATTTACCATGGTTTTACATAGAAATAAGAGTTAACTACAGTTTTGCTCCATGTGGTTTACCCGGTATAATGGTTTTAGTTCAATAGTTTAAAAAGTAATGGATTATGTTCTGTTTTGGACGACCCGTAACACTTTTGGTCCATTTTTACGTTAGCTGTTAATTTGACTCACTTTGACCATTAAAAGAAGGGGTATTTCGGTCATTTCACTCAACCACTCACTCGTATTTGTGATATATATCGAAGGATATCACCCTCTTTTTGATACATATATTGATAAAAAGTTGAAGCACAAAATGTCGATAACAAAGTTTTAATCCATAAACCTAATTTCACAGTTTTTTGCATCAACAATATGTATTTTTTAAATACTTCTTTTTATCTGTCAAGACATTCTATCTTGGGAAACGTCTAATATTTTCTTTTAAAAACTTTAATTTTTTAATTCTTTTTGTGCTTGTCACAAGTATTCGTCCTTTCATTTTAACGCTAGCCATACTTTATATCAAGAGTTTTTTTTAACATATGTCATAGTGACATAAGTTTTGAAGCATAAAATCACATGTTATTTGATGTTAATAATTTTTTAATTTTTTTATGTTTATTAAATTTACCATGGTTTTACATAGAAATAAGAGTTAACTACAGTTTTGCTCCATGTGGTTTACCCGGTATAATGGTTTTAGTTCAATAGTTTAAAAAGTAATGGATTATGTTCTGTTTTGGACGACCCATAACACTTTTGGTCCATTTTTACGTTAGCTGTTAATTTGACTCACTTTGACCATTAAAAGAAGGGGTATTTTGGTCATTTCACTCAACCACTCACTCGTATTTGTGATATATATCGAAGGATATCACCCTCTTTTTGATACATATATTGATAAAAAGTTGAAGCACAAAATGTCGATAACAAAGTTTTAATCCATAAACCTAATTTCACAGTTTTTTGCATCAAGAATATGTATTTTTTAAATACTTCTTTTTATCTGTCAAGTGATGTGAGAATATTGAGTGGTGATAATAGTTTTGACACACCATTTAGAGTGTGCCAATCAACTTTTTGATGTGTGAAATCATCTCCCATATTTTCTTTACTTCCCACATAAACACATCTCACCACCAACCATATTATAACAACTCTTACCTCCACTGAACATTATGGTCCGCCACCATTACCACTGATTGTGTTCCGCCACCGCCACCATCGATTTTGTGGTTTGTAGATCTTAACAAACACTCTACCCACCACACAATCGCAATCGAATTCCATATCATCACCAACTCAATAACAAACACCACAAACCCATCACCAAAAACCATAGGCACCACAAAATCCCGGGCACTTAATCCCTACCACCTAACTTCGACCACCACCATCTAGTTATCTAGCAGCAGCACCACTTGTGACTTCATGTTTATGTGTGTATGTTCGTGTTTTTATTTTTGTGCTTTTCTTACAAAGATAATGTGGTGGATTTGTGGTGGATACACTGGTGACGTTGGTTTCGTGGGTATGATGAAATTGGTGGGGATTTGAAGAAAATGCTTCTTTTTATATTGTTTTGATCTTGTTTGTGTGTAGATGAGAAATAAAGTATAAAGAGGCATTAAGAAAGATTGTGTGCCTGAAATGGTTGAAGCATATATTGATACATGTATAAAGAGGCTATCACCCTCTTTTTGATACATATATTGATAAAAAGTTGAAGCACAAAATGTCGATAACAAAGTTTTAATCCATAAACCTAATTTCACAGTTTTTTGCATCAAGAATATGTATTTTTTAAATACTTCTTTTTATCTGTCAAGACGTTCTATCTTGGGAAACGTCTAATATTTTCTTTTAAAAACTTTAATTTTTTAATTCTTTTTGTGCTTGTCACAAGTATTCGTCCTTTCATTTTAACGCTAGCCATACTTTATATCAAGGGTTTTTTTTAACATATGTCATAGTCACATAAGTTTTGAAGCATAAAATCACATGTTATTTGATGTTAATAATTTTTTAATTTTTTTATGTTTATTAAATTTACCATGGTTTTACATAGAAATAAGAGTTAACTACAGTTTTGCTCCATGTGGTTTACCCGGTATAATGGTTTTAGTTCAATAGTTTAAAAAGTAATGGATTATGTTCTGTTTTGGACGACCCGTAACACTTTTGGTCCATTTTTACGTTAGCTGTTAATTTGACTCACTTTGACCATTAAAAGAAGGGGTATTTTGGTCATTTCACTCAACCACTCACTCGTATTTGTGATATATATCGAAGGATATTACATTTGGTCCCTCTTACACTCCCTCCCCACACACCTTGTTCTCTATATTTTTTGGGAGATGATTTGCACACTCCAAAAAGTGATTGACACACTCAAAATGTGTGTTGTCTTGACATTTATACCCCTACATCATTTAGTGAGTGAGCAAATATTGAGGGTATAATAGTCATGACACACACATTTTGAGTGTGCCAATCACTTTTTGGAGTGTGCAAATCATCTCCCATATCTTTTTCTTCCCACATAAACACCATCCTCACCACCAACCCATTAAACAACCCTTACCTCCACTGAACATTATGGTCCGCCACCACCACTACTGATTGTGTTCCGCCACCGCCACCATCGATTTTGTGGTTTGTAGATCTTAACAAACACTCTACCCACCACACAATCGCAATCGAATTCCGTATCATCACCAACTCAATAACAAACACCACAAACTATCACCAAAAACCATAGGCATCACAAAATCCCGGGCACTTAATCCCTACCACCTAACTTCGACCACCACCATCTAGTTATCTAGCAGCAGCACCACCAGTTCTGGTTGTGACTTCATGTTTATGTGTGTATGTTCGTGTTTTTATTTTTGTGCTTTTCTTACAAAGATAATGTGGTGGATTTGTGGTGGATACACTAGTGACGTTGGTTTCGTGGGTATGATGAAATTGATGGGGATTTGAAGAAAATGCTTCTTTTTTTTATATTGTTTTGATCTTGTTTGTGTGTAGATGAGAAATAAAGTATAAAGAGGCATTAAGAAAGATTGTGTGCCTGAAATGGTTTGTAGTGTTTTTTGATTTTTTTAGGGTCCGTTTGGTTCATAAGTAGGCTTTGAATAAGATTTAGATTTGGTTTAGGATTTGAATTGAGTGTTGGTTTAGGAGAAAGAAATGATATTTTTATATACATTTGAATATTAAATTAATTACACAGGTGAGTGGGAGAGAAAGAGGCCCCACAAGGTCCACAGGTTTAGAGAAAAATTGGCTAGTATGTTAAGATTCTAAAAACCCTTATATGTGGGTTTTGAAAATATAAATTTTATCAACCAAACGTCACTTTTTGGACTTAGCCCAAAACTACCCTCATAAACCTTCCAACCAAACAGGCCCTTAGTTTTGGACATTTTGTTAAGAACTTAAAAAACGATATGTAAGTTTGAATGTGGTTGTGTGTTTGTGAATTTAAATATTAATAATAATAATTATAATAATAAAAGTTTATTTAAGAAAGTGATAATAATAAAAGTTGATTTGGTTATGTGTTTGGTGAACTTGAGAATGATGCAGTGATTTTACTAAAGCAGATCCAAAAATTCTTCGTGACTCAAGATAATGGTGCACGTACTGTAGTTCATATTTTTAGTAGGATTAGTTTTGCTATAGCTACAGGAGAAGGAGCACAGATAGTATATCGGCTTCTCACTATTTTTTTGTAAATACCATGAATTTCTAATAAAATTGTTGTTTAATAATAATAAGAGAGAATTACAAAAATGGTCCTTGTGTTTTGGCCAAATTGCACATTTGGTCCGTCGAATATCGAAAGTGCAAAAAAGGTCCGTATTTTGAAGGTTTTGTTCCACTTTTGGTCCTTCTGCCCTAACGTCATTAGTGTGTCTGTCTTGGGCCCACCCACGTGCATCCCATACGAGGGCTTTTTCGTCTATTCACTAGAAGCTAGGGATAGTCCTGTCATAACTGCACTAGAATATGTTAGGGAATATCTAATGAAAAGGATAGTGATAGTTCATATTTTTAGTAGGATTAGTTTTGCTATAGCTACAGGAGTAGGAGCACAGATAGTATATCGGCTTCTCGCTATTTTTTTTGTAAATACCATGAATTTCTAATAAAATTGTTGTTTAATAATAATAAGAGAGAATTGCAAAAATGGTCCTTGTGGTTTGGCCAAATTGCACATTTGGTCCGTCGAATATCGAAAGTGCAAAAAACGTTCGTATTTTGAAGGTTTTGTTCCACTTTTGGTCCTTCTGCCCTAACGTCATTAGTGTGTCTGTCTTGGGCCCACCCACGTGTATCCCATACGAGGGCTTTTTCATCCATTCACTAGAAGCTAGGGATAGTCTTGTCATAACTACACTAGAATATGTTAGGGAATATCTAATGAAAAGGATAGTGATAGTTCAGAAGGTGATTGAAAAGAGTCAGGGCCCTTTAACACCAACTATGAAAAATATTTTTAATGTAATAAAAGAAAAGGCATCATAGTGTACTGTTGTGTGGAATGGTGTTGAACTATTTCAGGTTAATGAGAGTAGACAAAATCAGGTTGTAGTGAATCTAGCTAATAGGAGTTGCTCTTGTAGGAAATGGGAAGTGTCTGGTATACCATGTAAACATCCAGTATCTTGCATCTTTAGCATGACTGATAATGGAATGCAAGTTGGTTTGCCAGAGGATTGGGTCCATCAATCAATGAGGTTACAAACCTGGAAGACTGTGTACTCTTTTAGGATGAACCCAGTACTTGGTAGGGAGTTTTGGGAAAAGTCTCAAATGCCTTCAAGATTGATTCCACCTTATATCCCATCACAAATTGGTAGACCAGGTAGAAAGAGAAAGAAAAGTGCAGGTGAGGTGACTGAAATTGTTAAAAATGGTAAGCTAACTAGGAAAGGTGGGACTGTCACTTGTTGCAAATGTGGTCAAAAGGGTCACAACAAAAGAAGTTGTAAAGGACCAAGTGTTGCTTGTGGTAATCCACTTTTCAGGTCATTTTACGTCAATAAACTCAAAACTATTTACTTTGAACCCTTACATGTTTACTTTTAATTATAACCGTTAAGTTAAATCTCGTAAACTGAAAACCAACAATTAACGTAAACCGGCATTTTTTCAGGTTAATAATTACCTATTAACTCAAAATATTTTATTTTTAACGTTTACGTACTTGATTTAACTTATAACCTGGAGATTATCCCGCGTATAGCCATAAACGTCTTCGGACGCACACCGACTCTAGACTAAGTTTAGTCTACATTATTTAAACATATTATCAATCTCATGAACATTATTTTTACAAGTCATATACATTTGGTTTTACCACTTTTTACGTAAGTCGTTTAAACTTGCTTTTTAATGCGTACATGCATGCACAAACTACCCAATACCCTCACCACCTTTGAACTAACACCTAAAACACTTAATACTATCAAAATTTATTTATTTCCCTCCCCCTTAAGATTAACCCAACCAGCCCCTAGTATCATATACAAAACATATATACAACTTTCTAGTTAACTTATACAAGGTACCAACTTTATCTTCAAAGACTTTCATGCCTAGCTAAATTTAAAATTCAAAACCAACTCCCATCTAACCTCTTACAAGCCCACGCCCCCCCTAAATTCCCTTATTGATTATATTCCTTTATCTACTAGATATTTTCTAAACTAGTTATATAAGCAACACTTCTCACTTTACTTCTCATTTCATCTCAAAAACACAACATATCTTCTCTTTTCCTCCTTATTAAGCCACGACACAAACACCCTTTTTAAGCTAATATTGTGTTGATTTTACAAAGGTATTTTGCAAGAAAGGTGCTAGATTCTTGGTATTATCTAAAGCCTTTAAGGTTTTGTGCAAGATTTAAGCAAGGGTTTACAAAAACAAATTAGGGTTTATAAGTTTTTGGGTTATAATCAAAACCTAGAGTTTCTATTATGTTCATCATCTTTGTAAGCATCTCTTAACTACTCTTTTAAATTTTTAATCATCTTGTTCACATTTATATATTTTCTTTAAAAACAAGCATCACCCATATGTTGTGTTATTATTTTGAGAAAATTACAAAAATGGTCCTTGTGGTTTGGTCAAATTGCACTTTTGGTCCGCCGAGTTTTGAAATTGCAAAAAGCGTCCGTGTGGTGAAAGTTTGGTTCCACTTTTGGTCCTTGGTCGAACTAAAATGACCAAAATACCCTTTTGTTCCTTTTTTTAAATTTTATCCTTTTTCTATTATACTTATTTTGCTCTCTCTCCCATCTAATCCACACATACTTTTGATACAAAACTTCCCAGATCCACACATACTTTCAATAAACAGAAATTCAAAAGTTAAACTCCCAAATTGTACAAATGCTGGTGTCGTTGCCATTGCTGAGAGTTGCAAGTATTTGAGAAAGCTTCATATCGATGGATGGAAGACCAATACGATTGGAAATAAGGCTTCATATCGATGCTAAACATAGTGTGAACCTTCCGGAGCTCATTTTGATTGGGGTTAGTTCGAGCGCGATTAGTTTGGAAGCTATTGCTTCCAACTGTCAAAAATTAGAAAGATTAGCTTTATGTGGAAGTGAGACAATAACTGATAGTGAGATTTCGTGTATTGCTTCTAAATGTGTTGCTTTAAAGAAGCTTTGTATTAAGGGTTGTCCTGTATCTGATGAAGGAATTAAGGCTTTCGCTTGGGGTTGTCCTAATTTGATAAAGATCAAGGTGAAAAAGTGTAGAAATGTGACGGGTGAAGTTGGGGATTGGCTAAAGGCCAAAAGGGGATCATTGGTTGTTAATTTGGATGTGTGTGCAGTTGAGGTTGAGAGCGTTGACGCAAGTGCTAGTGATGGTGCACAAGAGGATGTGACGGACCTACCCACCATAACGAGTGATGTGGCTATTGCTCAACCTAAGCCTCTCGCTACTAGCTCTAGTGGTCGAGGATCCGTGTTTAGGACAAGATGTGGGCTTTTTGGAGGCAGGGGTCTCGTGTCTAGCACGTTCAAAAAGTGGTTGATTGGAAATACCAGTTCTAGTGGTAACTCGTCAACTCTATCTCTTTCTAAACAACACTTGAATTGATCCATACTTTTTTTTATTTCTACTTTTTGTTGTTGGGTACACTATAGTCTATTTGGTTATTTAATTTATTTGTTGTGGCTTATTGAGAGTGACAAAATGTTTTTTTAGGAAGGATAAGATTTGTGGGTGAGTGTGTATGAGGAAGGATAAGATTTGTTGTTGGATTTGTTAAAAAGAAAGTTTGTATTTGTTTGTTATGTATATTTGATGAATTGGGGATGATGATGATGAGTTTTAATTTTAAATAAAAATCTAAATTCAAATAGGAAGTGAAAAACGGAACAAAAGGGTATTTTGGTCATTTCAGTTCAACATGGACCAAAAGTGAAACCAAACCTTCGTCACACGGACGCTTTTTGCAATTTTGAAACTCGGCGGACCAAATGTTCAATTTGGCCAAACCACATGGATCATTTTTGCAATTCTCTCTATTATTTTTATAAATTTAACTAGTAGTTTTTAGTGATGGAAAAGTATTATTTCTGTTCTTGCACATATATTATGTTTATTGAATTTCTGGGAAGTAAACTAGTGATTATATATGTTATCTAGTATTATTAGTAAAGTTGTATCTTATTGGTGAAGGGATTAGGTTAGTTGTGAGATGGATTTGTTGTTTGAATTAGTAGTGAACGGAAATAGGTTAGATTAGGCATTTATATGGGTCGGACCGACCCATATTTATATAAGCCACAAAAGCCCAGCAACCATAGTATTGCAAACAACAGCCAACTAGTCCAGCCTAGCAACTATAGTTCATTCAGGCCCACCAGTTGGAAGTAAAATCTTGGCCCACAAATTCTAATGCAAAAGAAAGGCCCAAGATAGAAAACAAAAGCCCACGTACTACTGCTTTGGATGAACGCAAGAATAAAAGAAATAAGGAGCAGCAGATCATGGGGATATATCTATCTTTTCATCTTTTATTGGGGGGGGGGGGGCTTTACTTTTTTTTATAGGAGTAGAATAGATAGGTGAGTAGAGTAGATTAGATAAGATTAGCAGTTGTAGTATCTTAATATTATTTTCGTTTCCTGTCTATAATTTTTGAGTAGCAGTAGCAGTATTCTAGTTTTTTCTTTTTTCTTTCGTCTTCGTTTTCTGTCTTTTCTTTTTCTATTGCAGCCTCAAATTTAGAAATAGGTTATTGCTTATGGTTACTTCGTATTGATCAGTTTGATTTGTTGAAGTATGGTTCCGATTGATTTATTGTTTATAAATCGTAGGTTTTGAATATGGTTTCCAGGTTTGTGTTTGTTTCTCATGACCTTCGAGTAGCTTATTTAGTGGTTAACGAGTTGATTTGATTTGATTTGTTTTGAGTATATACCTTAGTCGATTTGTTTCGTGGTATAAAGATTTGGTTCGATTATGGGATTCGTCTTGTAGTTTATATTCGGTTTGATTATGGGATTTGGTTCGTAGCTTATTTCGTTTGATGTATTGAAGATTTATCCCGGTTACTTGTTTGGAATTGGATTTATTATATGGTGTAGATTTAGTTTGTTCATCAATGAGCTTATTATACGGATTTGCTTAGTTGGTTCGATTTGTTAATCGGCTTGTTAGCTTATTTTCGTTTGGAGATTATGGCGTTATGGATTGGGATTTGGATTAGTTTGGTTTTATTTCGCACTATGGAGTATGTGTTCATATCTATTGTCTCCGGGTCACGCCGAGCTAATTTCGGGTTTCATATTTTCCTTATCTCTTTATTTATCTATGTTTATAATTATTGCCATGTTTAGATTAGTTATGATTATTGTTGCTTTATTTGTTGATTTTAGTGTAGTTATGATCACCAGCGAGTAGTTTTGTTATATGCTTGTTAAGTAAGTTGGTAAATAGTGAATTAAGTGTGGAATTTAATAAGTGACTAGTGATTAATAATTTGCAAAAGTTATTTAGTTTAGTGTTTTATTTAGTCGAACGGGCAAAAGTCGTAAAATTAAGTAGGCATTAAACTAGTGATTAATATCTCTATAAAAAGTTGTTTTTAATATTAAGCCATCGTTTTGAGGAAACGATTTATTAGACGGATATTAATTCATCATTAGGATCTAAAACTTCACACTTAAGAATCTATTCACTTTTACTTGACAAGCATATTTTTCTTTATATATTTTTCATCTTATTAGCTTGCTTGTTATTTAGTATAATCTAGTTTATCGCTATCTTTAGTTTTAATTAAAAACCAAAACAAAAAGATAATCAAGCATCAAACGA
>BQNB010115634.1:0-19884 GCA_026074375.1 Tanacetum coccineum
ATAGAAAATGACATAAGACTCGGGAATTACAAACTTTACACTTTAAGCAACTAGCAACTGTAAATTAAACTTAATCTAACAGGGTAGGTTAAGGTGTAAGGGTGTAACGAAACAAATAGTTGGTGAATTCCTAAAGGATTGGCTCTACGGGTTGTTCTAGTGGATCATCACTCTAAAGATGAGAGTGGAAAATGGTTTAAACTGGAGGTTAACTAACTGGTGTAGTTAGTTAATAAGCAACATGGATAGGCGATTTGGGTGTAATCCTAAAAATTTACCAATGTAAACAAGTTACTCCATTTAAATCCATAATACTCATCAATGTGGTCTCGAGTGATATACCAAGCCAAGTTCTAAAGTCAACAACATCACCGACACACTCATATTTTGTGGAATTTGGGTAAAAATTTGGAAACGGAAAGGCTGAATCCTCACAATATCTAACAAGGGTTGTTGTGTGCGGGTTATGTAACATGTAATTTCACAAAAGTATGCTTGAATTTTTTTTAAATTTGAGCATAATTTAAGCATTTCAGTGTGAAAAATAGGACAAGTAAACATTCTAATTCCATCCCCCCACTTGAATTATACAACGTCCTCATTGTATATAAAAAACATTAAATATAGGAATTTAAAAAAAGTTTGAATGAGAAACTCCCTTGATATTTGCTCGGTAGATTCTCCAAGTTGCGTTTATGAGCAAGATTGTGTGCTGGAAAAGCGTCTGAATCCTAGCACGAACAACACACATACAGAATTCCAGAAAATATGCATTCCACCAACTTCATCAATATTTCTTTCACGAGGTCCTGTATTAAACATAGAAAAAACATGTGCATTCCTATCTTGGTACCTACGGTTAATTTAAACTAAACTAAACAAACTAAATATGAGTCAGTCTGGTGGATACGCCGTATCAAATTAATGAATACGCCGTATTCCATAATTGACAATAATGTTTTAAAGTGCATAAAAAGTAAATACTGATAACGTCCAGACAATCAATAAGCCGTATGGTATAAGGCGTATACGTCGTATTGATGTCTGGGAAGACAGACTCGATAACAAAATTAAATAATAATCCTGGTTGTCTCCCGGGAAGCACTTTTGTTTACAGCGAAGTCTTTAAGTTAGACTTTTCTTCAGGTTCTCTTCTTTATTTGGTGCGCGTTACCTTCCATCCGTTGTCCTTTTTCTGAAAAATATCTTGGTAAATTTTGAACATATTATCTTCATTTCTCTCCCAAATATCATATTCATAACTTCTTATTGCAATATATTCTTCATTGGGTCCAAGCGAGTACTGAATAACTTCAAACTTTTCTGCTTTGCACCTTCTATTGTTAGGTTGCTCATTGATAGAATTGGATGTATTGACATATTTACGCTTTGTCTGACTTTGATTTTCAATATCACGCACTTCATAGGCCTTGAAGAACGAATCAGTAGGTAGCAGTGTTGGCACGGGTTACATTTAATATTTTCAACGGTTTTAAATCGTATTTAGTTATCGACCAGAACATTGTATTAGCAAAATAATTAAATGCGCAAACAATTAAAAAAACAAATATACAAGCAAACTAAACTAACAAATATACAAAATATACAAAATATACAAGAATCTAATTAACACTACTCCTAAATGTTAAATCTAATCTAAGTCAAACCTATGCTAAACCTATGTTAGTTCTAATCCTAATTCTAACAGGTAAAAGGGGGTTTTCAGCCTGAGAGACTGGCACAGGTTGGTCGGTGACTACAATCAATTCAAGACACTTTAACCCACGCAAGCTAATTAACAGAAGATAAAAGAGCAGTCGAGCCTTATATAAGAAAACTGTATTAACCATTGTTAATCTGATTAGAACGTTGGTTTGTTTATTTAGTTCAATGATTTCTTCTCTCGAGGTAGCATATCATTCTTAAGACTTAGGCAGGACTTCTTCCTAACACCTAGACACATTAATTCTGTCATAATTAAAGCATCCACATAAAGCATCCTTATTTGCTGATTATAATCTATCTTCGGGATTAAAGCAATGGTGATCATGTTAAACCCTAGCTCATAGAGACTTTACCCACTCACTGCTTAATGGTAATTTATACACTAGTAGTCCACTTGTCCAACTATCCAATGGAATTAGTACGTTATTTGTTGAATTATCTTGGTTCACTTTTAGTCAACATGTTCAATAAACCACTGGCAATATCTAATTAACTAGTTAAGCCCGAAGCATATCCTAGACACAGATTTAGAAGGACAATACTTATGATCCTATGATTCTAGATGTATAAATCACTATATGGAGAGCTATCCCGGATCTCTTGAATTAACTTGGTCCGTATTACTATATCCAGTTGATGATAGGTGCATATGTGTTGAACCATGTCTTTTTTATTAAACAAAGGATTTTTAAATATAAAAGTAAACTTGATAAACATATAACAAGCTTTACAATGATTTAAATCAAGAAATCGAGATAAAACAATACTAAACATTCTCAATAGTCTATTACATGGGTAGATTCCAAATGGTTTAGCCTTAACAGTCATAATAAATTACAAAGATCAATTATTTAGCAAGGCTAAAACTAACCGATGTTATCGAATCATAATGATCCAATAAAACTAAAAAACTGAACGATTACTTCTTAAAGTATATGGGGACAAATAATAGTATAAAAAGAACAAAAATATTTACAACGGATGTCTCTTATGGAATTGATAACATTTGTTTGACCTCTTTCTGCTTTTTTTTTTTTTTCTTTTTCTCCTTCTGAAAGTCAACCTTTTGTGGTTTTGGTCTTTATCTGAGAATATGATTTTAGCACACACCTTTAAATAACCCACGCCCTCACCTACTCCTATTTATGAGTTTTCTATTTTATTAAAGGTCTGGATGTCCAGTTTGATTATCGCGTATCCCCTATGGGTGGGATACGGCCGTATTGGGGGGTGGATTTCTTGGAGTAGGGGACCAATGTTTGTTGATTATTTTCCAGAAAATATAACCATACTATATCTTGAATACGGCGTTTTGAGTCTCTCTTGGGATTACTATACGGCGTATTTGTTAGCTTCATTCCTTTTGTGGTTCTTTGCGGGCGAGTCTGTGCAGGCACGGGGTTACGCATCGTAATCTTCCTTGATGTGATTCCGGCGTTATTGGTCTTTATCAAAATTTAAGTTAATCTGCAAAATATCTTTTATTTAAGCTACAGAGTTGGCGCGCCTTTTGCTTAATTTTTCACCAAGGACTCCATTTATACTACAATTCTCAAATATAAACGGTTAAGTAACAATTCCTTGCAATAATTATACAAAATGGGTTAATAAAATAGGATAAATGATGCTATAAAATAGACGTTATTTGATGTCATCAAAGCTTAATTTGAAAATCCATGTTTGTATGAGATCCCATATGACACATCTGATCTTGCAAACATATTTGCACCTGATAGGGAAGAGACCTTGACTCTTGAACAAGAGAGTAGATCAAATTTTTTTAAAAATAATTAGGTACTTTAGTATGAACACCATACGACTACACACAAAACTATAACAGGGGGGCCTTTATGAAATTTTTTTTTAAACCCACCTATCACGGGATTATTCTTGATCAGTTGGCACTCACTAATGATAGTTTTGTACATAAAGTTTCGATAGGGGAAATAATGTGGAGGAGGAAGAGAAGATGTGAATAGAAGAAAGTGATAAGAAAGGTATAAATCTTTTGTAAAGTTTAAATACCTCAACATTGTTTATATAACTCTCGAGTTTGTTTACCTACCACATAAGCAATAAGCGTTAAGAGTAGACAAGCTTCTATTAATGTAAATTTTTTTGTCCTTTTTACATAAAACAGTTCTAACAAACTTTTTGTTTTTGCTTGGGGGAAGCGGGGGGAAAAGGAATATTACATGATGCATTTTTGTTGTGCACCAACTTCTGTTAGATATAACCTCACATTTGGAAAACCTTGTTTTTGTTGCCACTTGCCCTATAGACTATCATAAATGAGTATGTTTGTTTAATATTTGTAAATGAATAACTTAAACAAAGAGATGTTTGCAGATTTTAGAGTGGCACTCTACAGTTTCAATCACTTAAAAAATAAGAGATCGTTGAATTTAAAATCTGCACAAGGGCTGATTTTTCAAATTAATTTGATCCACTTCTCCAAGGAGTGTGTCTCAAAAGGATGTTACGTGTTTCCTTATTTGCACTGTAGTCTTTATATGATTTAGATTATCTTTGTTGATTGCATATATTGAATTTGCAATGCCTATATTTCATAAAGTCTAAAGAATTCATGTTGGCTGGTGGAATGTCTTTTGTGGGTAAAGCTTTGTTCTTAAACATAACTGAAAATGTTATTTTAAAGTAAGAAGTTTTACATCGGGATTTTTATATGAAGTTATTCTATGTTTTTTTTCCCCTGTTTTATTGCTTATATACTAGAATAAAAAACACTCGATTTCTTTTGAACCATGCGTTATGAACTAATGTCAAGAACAACCCAAAAAATGACAACAGTTTGCAAAGAAAATGAATCAACTGTATTTCTAAATGGCGGGGGAACCGTGAACAATTTACATGTATAATACCATGATTTGTAAGCTCAACTATTAAGACGATTATCCATTGCCACTATGTGAGTTATTTGTAATAATAAACTCATTGAGATAGTGGGTAATGGAAACATTGTGGAAGAAACCATTTACTTATAGATGTATTGTTTTCGGGATATATACCATCTGTTGTCTTGGTCATTCTCCTCGCTAACCCCCTCTCCCATTCCCCCCCCCTCTCCAAATGCTCTTAGATTCCAAAACTTCTGTTTTTAGGGCAACCTGACTTATTCTTTGCAGACTCTCTTGAGAGGAAAAACTTTTCAAAGACAATAGGAAAAAAAAAAGTCGGTGCTTAATATACTTTAAAAATCTCTAAATGTTTTGGTCAGGAAGGTTTATCAAAAACCAGTCTCTACACAGGTATTTTCTCAAACAGCAAGTCAAGCAATTAAAACATCAAAATGTGAATAAACTAGGAAATGTATTCATAATTGAACTAGATCCTCTCAAACAAGAGACCTCACTTATCTCAGTCTTTTTCTAGGAATACTAAACCCTGCGTGGCTTACATTTACTAGGGTAGAGTAATTCATAAAACTATGTTTTTAGCAGACCACAAATATGATCACTCAAATGGAAAGATAAGGTTTTTCTTCATGCAAATAATAATAGTTCAAAGTGAAAAGTCTATTCTAAGATGACGGGAAGTAGAAGACCACCATAGGTAATTTCTCTAGTATTTTTCATTTTGATTTGAAACAAAGTTTTGTTCTGCCGTGTTGCAATGTGTTTTTAGTTTAATGTCTAGAAACTTTCGATGTTAATGTTGTTTGGTGATACTTGTGAAATATGTATGTTGAATTCGAATCATGATGCTCTTGTGTTTCTTAATTTATCATGACGTGAAAGCTAGAACTATTAAAAAAGCCTAAATAGTGGCCTATTAGGACTAGAAATCCCAAATGTCAAGTTGATACTTTTCTGTTCAACACCTCAACACATAGAAGAAATCAGTTGCATCAGACTTCCCACTATCCAGGAAGAAAAAGAAAGAAGAAAGAGAATTAGAAATTAAGAGTTACTTTAGGAAGTTGTGTAAGAGAGTTACACAAATAAGGCTTGAAATGGGTGGTGTGGATAGAAAATACAATTGTCCTCATATATATGTGTTGGACTCCTAAAATCTCCCAAAAGAAATTGGTAACCTAAACTTAGGAAAGACATTTGTCATTAAAGTATTTTAGTCCCACTATAGATAATGCAATTTCTAGTATAACTAATGTCTTGAAGGATAGATAAAAAACTCTTTTGGTTCTAATCTGTCGTTTTTCAATTTCCATCTTTCCTCTACTTATTGAGATTATTTAAACTCATCCTATTCATTGTTGACTCTAGACTGGTAATAAAAATGACACTGTAAAAGCATATATGACGGGTAGGAAACCAATCTCTAAGCTTGTTGTTGTAACTTTTCGTTAGAAATTATTTAGGTACGTTCATTTTTTGGATAAAGATAACAATTCTGCTCTAATTCTTGGTTACGAGGAGGAGTTGGGACTGGTTCAAGGAAAAATTTCACAGAGCCTAAGTAGGGTTTTATAACGTCGATACAGGCCTTTAATGAACTATCTCTTGATCGGATGTGGTCAAGTTTGTGAGGACGGTTTTGGAGGTGGTTGCTCGCCGGGATTTTATACGTCGGGGCGTGGGGTGTGGGTGTGAGGGTTGGTTTTGTGGCGGTCGGGTAAGGGGTTGATTGGGGGGGTGAGGTGAGAGTCTCATTGAGCGGCGTGGGAAGGGAGGGCCGTCGCGCGGGGCACTTCCCTGTCCACTATTTCTTCAAGATACATCTGCAATAACTCCATGTTTTATGGCAAATGCTTCCCAACCTCAAGCTATGGGGGGGTGTGGTTTTTATGGCATCAATAAGAGACTTTCTACATCTTAATTTTGACGATACCATCAACTTGGCTTTCTATGGACAGGATTGTGAACACGGTTGCTTTATTTGTTTGTTTTAATGTTATAGTTACCAAGAGTTGAAATATGCTAGGGATCAAATCTGTGTTTTCATCTTGTGAATGAAGTAAAGCAAGCGGATAGCACATTCAAGACAAAAGGATTTGGTTCTTAGTTAGAAATAAACGATTATTTTGCTTGTTTCATTATGGGAATATTATGTGGTCCATTGCGGATTGAATAGCCCCATCATATGGAAGTTGATAAATACATTTCTGGTGATTGGTTGCCGTAAAAGTACTCTCGATACACTTGGAATCTCTTTCTATGAAAAACTAAGGATGAAACACCAGAATAAGAGAAAAAATAATAAGAAAAAAAAATATACAAAAGTACTTAAAGACCTTGCTCAAGAGTTGGAAATTCAACGTAATCTTCAATGCTCAAGTGGTTTCTATACGTAACTGACAGAAGTAGAGGCATTCGATATAGTAAGAGTCAGTGTTCAGACTATTAAGCTTGTATCGTAGTTCCTAACATTACTCTTTTCAAGATTATTTTAAGAGTAGAAGGCAATCTTGAACATTCTAACTTCCCCTCTTTATCACATGATTGAACAGAACGGGGGTTGTGTTGTAAGATGGCGAAAACCGTCTATTACTTTTGTTGCTCATCAATTCCGGTTGTTCTTTTATTCCTGATGTATGCCCGCATAATGCTTTCTGCTTCTAAACTTCCTTTATTCTTTTGGGCTGAAGCCATAGCAATCGCATGTTACACTCAAAATATATCTCTCATCTATCCAAAGACTCGAAAAGTGTCCTTATCATTACCGTTAATGGCAGAAAAGCTTGTCTCAAACACCTTCACATCTTGGGTTGCACATGTTACATAACCCGAGATGGTGAAAACCTTAACAAGATGAAAGAAAAAGGGGATTCATGCATTTTGGTGGGATATTCTACTCAGTTAAAGGGATATCGGTTATACAACAAGAGAACACGATTAATAGTTGAATCAATTTATATCAACTTTGATGAAATCAAGGAATTATCAAAGGCGTTAGATTATGACAACTCTGGCCCCATGCCCCAATTATAAAAGACATTTGAACATAACAGTTCAAGCCTCGGCATTCAAACCCACAACAATGAACCTTCAAGTTCAACGCTGGTTTCAAATGTTTCTCCTCCATCAGACACAATTGCTCCATGATTACAAAAGTTAAAATTTCTATTCAGTCTTCTGTTCAAAGAATACTTCACTACAGGAAATCAAAGTGTGTCAAAGTCTTCCTCTCTCTCTCTGATAATTGTAAATAACAAGACACACAACCTATAATAAATATTCAACCTAGAACGGAACCTATCACTCCAACAATAAATGTCAATGCTGAGGAAAACAACAATGATCAAGTAGCAGATGCACATATTGAAGAAAATGAATTTTACAACCTCTTCAGTACACCAGTACGTGAAGAAGCAGAGTCATCTTCTCGCAATGTTGATAATTCGAACATGCATACATTCTACCAATGTCATCAATCTGAACACCGATAGACTAAAGATCACATGCTAGAAAAAGTTAGTGGAAATCCATCTAAGCCGGTGCAAACAAGACGACAACTTGCTACAGATCCTGAAATGTGTATGTTCGCGCTCACCGAGAGTAATGCCGAACCAAAAAACATTAAGGAAGCAATGGCTGATTTTGCATGGACCGAGGCAATGCAGGATGAGCTTCATCATTTTGACAGACTACAAGTCTGGGAACTCGTCGACAAACTATTTGGCAAGAAAGTCATTAAGCTAAAGTAGTTATGGAAGAACAAAAAGGATGAAGATCAAAATGTAATTCGCAATAAAGCACGACTTATAGCTAAGGGGTATGCACAGGAAGAGGGTATTCATTTTGAGAAATCTTTTGCTCCAGTTACTCGCTTGGAAGCTGTTCGGCTTTTCGTCGCCTACGCAGCACATAAATCTTTTCCAATTTACCAGATGGACGTTAAAACGACATTTCTTAATGGTCCACTGAAGGAGGAGGTTTATGTTGCTCAACCAGATGGGTTCGTTGATCCTGATCATCCAGAAAAAGTTTACCGTCTAAGGAAAGCTCTATATGGATTGAAGCAAGCTCCAAGAGCCTAGTATGATGAACTCTCAAATTTTCTGATGTCCAAAGGTTTTACTAACGGTACTATAGACCTTACTCTGTTTATGATAAGATACGGGGAGGAGATTCTACTTGTGCAAATTTATGTTGATGACCTCATTTTTGGATCTACAAACCTAAAATTTTCTAAAAGATTTGAAAAATTAATGCATAGTAGATTTGAGATGCCCTTAATGGGGGAAATGAAATTCATTTTAGGACTTTAGATCCACCAATCCCCACGAGGTATCTTTATCAACCAGGCTAAGTACGCTTTAGAAATACTCAAAAAGCATGGTATGGATAAATGTGATAGCATTGGTACACCATTGGCTACTAAACCTAAATTGGATGCAGACTTGAGTGGAAAACCCGTTGACCAAACAAACTACCGTAGTATGATCGGGTCACTCGTGTATCTGATATCTAGTAGACCAGACTTAGTACAAGTAGTATGTTATTGTGCCCATTATCAATCAAGACCAACAAAAAAGCACCTCAAAGAGGTTAAAAGGATCTTTAGATACTTAAAGGGTACCATAAATATGGGACTCTGGTATCCAAAGGATTCTGGCTTTGTACTAACGCATTTTCAGATGTTGATCATGTCGGATGCATTGATACTCGCAAAAGCACGTCTGAAGGAATACAATTCCTAGGTGATAAGTTAGTTAGCTGGATGTCAAAGAAGCAAGACTGCACTACAATATCATCAGCAGAAGCAGAGTACGTGGAGTTATCTACAAGTTGTTCTCAAGTAATGTGGATGAGGACACAGCTTAAGGATTATGGCTTTAATTACAACAAAATACCGTTGAACTACGACTCTCAGTCAGCTATAGCAATCTCATGCAACCCCGTGCAGCACTCCCGTACCAAGAACATCCATACTCGATACCACTTCATCAAGGAACAAGTTGAACGTGGTATAATTGAATTATATTTTTTCTGAACCGAATACCAATTAGCTGACATGTTTACTAAAGCCTTACCCGAAGATATTTTTCAGTTGCTTGTTAGACGAATTGGTATGAGATGTTTGACTCCAGCAGAACTGGAGGTTTTGGCAAATGAATCTGCTTGATATTTCATCAAACATTGACTTGTAAATACTTTTGAGAAAAGCAAAATACAAAAATAGAAAACCTATAAAACCAAATACAAACTATAAAATTTCAAAAAGAAAATACAAAATCAGAAAATTAAAAAAGAATCTTCTCGACATGTCTCTTGGAATCGATAACATTTACGTAACTAGAAATGACAATTAAATTTGTCACTGGTATGTAAATGAAGTTCGAGCAAGAGTTCAAAAGTTTCAAAACATGTCATTTCTAATTTTTCTTAATGGCTTATATGCAAATCAGTACATAACCCGGACTTTAAATAAAGGAAAGTTTATCTATAAAGATAACTTATCCTAACAATGAGAAAATCATCTTTTCTCGGTCTTGAGCATTTCTTACAAGACATTCAAAGTTTTGAGCTCAAGAAAAGGAAAGTGTATGTTTTAGTGCACTTATCCTTGGCGTTAGAGGAGAAGTCTTCTAACATAGTTTTCCAAAGAGTTGAACACATTTTTTTAAAGAATTTTTTCAATACCATTCAAAATCTTTCAAAAATGTGTGTTCAACACTCCATCCCTCACAAAGCTTTAAAATACGACAATATTACAATTGGTTCTATTTTTGAGGGGGAGTTTTTCAAAAAATAAAGTTTTAATGTTTTTGGATACATCATCACATGACTATTCTTATGTATTCAAAACATTATAAAAAGTCTCTTAATAACAACTCATTAATATTAATGACAACTCAATAGAATATTTGTTATAAGATGACCCAGTGTTTGAGCATAATTTTTTAAGAATTCTTCAATGACATTCATAATCTTTCAAAAATTATGTTCTCAACACTGTCTCAACCTCAATTTTATACCTATTTTACAAATTGGTATCATATTTTTTGATGTCAAACATATGTAAAAATAAGGGGGAGCAAGTTAATGTTCCAAATAATTCATGCTGAAACACATCTATCCCCTTGAATTTTCAAGACAAATTTTAATCACTTGGTATTTTAAAACTAAGTGACTTATGGTTTAAAATAAGGGGAGAAATGTGATTAAAATGTGATCTAAATAAATGATAATTGATTTAAAGACTCAAAGTGCTATATACTCTTACCCACATGTGCGAAACACTTTTGATTATCGATGCACGTGTGTAGGGGGAGTTTTTCATGATGAAACTTTCAAAGTGTCAAATGTTTTCAAACACTTTGAATGATTTTCAATCAAGGTTTTATGGTTACGATCTTATACCCTACAACATCTTAATTCATGACGATTCTGAAGTCATAAGGTGGTTAGGTTAGGTATTAGTCCTATGATCCAACCAAAACCAGAAGGATCTACCCAAGGACAATCCACATTTAGAAATAGCAGTCCTTAGGTATGATTGGAGATGAGGAGTAAAGGGAATAATGCCGACTAAGACTGAGTTAACACTAGAACAATCACAACAAGGTGTTAGTAATGACGTCTTGGTAAGCATTGAAGGGGTTGAAGAATTAAAAAAATGTATGGATAAAAGGTGAAAAGAAAGAAGCCCTTCACACACTTAAGGCAGAAACCGAGTCAATACATATGCTATCGGTTTTCATAAAGATGTATTCTGGTATTGAAGAAAGACATCATGGACCTATTGATGCACTACACAACCCTTCTTAGCCATTCGAGTTTCTCTCAAAAGAAACTTGTCTCATTTATCACGGAGACACACACGACTTCTATTGACTTTCTCACTCCGAGTTAGTTAATATTGAAATGGTGGCAGTCAGCTCCAGCCTTCGATTACCAAAATAAAATGAATTAATCAAGTCTAGAGCCAAGAGATCAATAAATAAATCTTATTAGGACACATTCCATAACAAACACTTGTTGAACACCATTAAGTTCACAATATGTTATCAAGAGTCCTACGTATGATCATTGTGATTTTTCCAGAACATCCAAGTGATACTCTTTAGTATTCACAGTGAAGATGGAAATCCTTCTAGAGCCATCATCAAACAAGCTCTGCGGTAGGTGACTTGCGAGTTTCTATATGAATCAAGCTTGTGTCAACTAGATATCGATTTGGTCTAGTAAATGAATTGAAGACGCAATCAGAAAGATAGTAACTATCTGATTCACTCATACCGTGTTGTCTGCTTTGAGACGTTCCAGTAATGAGAACAAGCAAGCATGGTGAATCTAATACATCTGTGTTAGAGGATCTTACGCTTTAAGCTGGAAACCCTGTCAAGGAGATTCTTTTAAATTGAATCTACCTGATCACACGTCGGTCCTCACGAAACCGTAGGTTATCGCAACCATATCCCGACGGATGACAAAGACAAAGTCGAAAGACAATTGATGAGGTGTAATTTTATACACTTTTTCGGGGTCATTTTACCCTTATAATCATGCAAAAATGTCTTAAATATGTGCTTAATCGTTTCTTTTTGCATTTTTAGCATTTGGAAGACATTTGTTGGAAATACACGCGATTTGGACTCAATTTGGGAAGAATACGGACATGGTAGCTAATGGGTATGAAGATTGATGAAAGATTTAAGACCAGACTCTGGAGACGATGTCTGGACAATCTTGACCGCATCTTGACTCAAGTGGGACGCCGTCTGAATCATGGAGACAGCGTCTGGATCAGCCGTCAAATTTGAAGACCCAAAAAAACCCTAGCTTGACGACGACGTCTGGAAAATAGCAATGTCGTCGCATCCTCAATTCTATATATACAAACTCAATTTTACGTTTTTCATATACACTTTTGATAGAAGAAATTAGGGTTTAGTTCGTGGGAGAACGATTTATACCAGATTTTGGGAGTATTTTAGGGTTTCCCAACCCTTCTATACTATCCCCAATTGCTTGATTCATCATAGTGAAGTTCTTTTATCTTTTATCTTTCAATATGTCTTATTGTTTGATATATAATTGTGCTTCTTCTATCTTGAACATGCTAGGCTAGATATTTTAAGTGTTTTCTTATGATTGTATGTGAATTGGTATGTAGATCTTAGCTTTGTTGCCTCTTATTGATGTGTGTGCATGTTTAGTCCCTTATTGTAAAATCTTGGGAGACATGATTGCGTAGAAAGGATTCCATCGGTAATAGTCTTCATACTACCTTACCCGTGTGTGGATGATCCCCTTTAGGTATTAATACAAACACATTTATCTAGACTAGGGGCCTTGTAATAGTCGTCATACTACCTTACTTGTTGGTATGTGCTTAAATACACATACCTTTTACCTAATAAAACGAGCTAAAAAGACCAATAATGACCAAAAATACATAAAAATGCATTGTATATGTGTATTTCGTGAATTGTATCTTGCAGGTATGGATATGTTACAAAAAGGACAAAAATAAAGCAAAACGGACAAACCAAGCACGGGAATAGAAAGAGCATGAGATATCGAGACCGAAGGCGTATACATCCTTGACAGGCCAACCCGTACCCATTTAAATGGGTCGGGTCAGTGATTGAATCTGATTATACCTTTTAAATATATATATATATATATATATAAAAATATTAAATATACTTATAAATATATAAATATAAGGATAAGAAACTCAATTGTAGTAAATCCGGGTATAGTATTGATTCCCGATTTGGTCGTTTATACCTTATTAGGAAGCCAAATAGAAAAGTCGAGAGTTCATTTTGATATCGATGGCTTCGAATGGAAACAAGTTCTTTGATTGGTTTTCTAAAAATACGAGAAAATTAAAGAAATTTAAACTAAAAACATTAAGGCACACAAAATATAAACATAATAAGCAAACCGAGAATCCTAAAACGCGACCTAATAACTTACACTATGGCAATATTAACCCTTAAAAATGCAAATTGGTTTCTAATCCTCTAAAATAACCATAAAGAAATTTTCTAAATAAGATTTTATTTTTTTTGACTTTTTTATAATTTATTATGAATTAAAAACCATATTTAATCAATTAAAAAATTTAGAAAAAGAACAATTAACTCTAAAAATTCTAACAATATGATTTTTACTTTAGAAAAGTCTAAAATATCATAAAAATCAGAAAAACATTTTTTTCACTACTTTTTATTAATTAAAAATATATTTCCTAGATTTTAATTTAAAAGCTATAAATGAAATTTAAAAGCTTATTAAAGGAGGAAAAAGATTTAAACTTTGTAAACCTAAAACTATTTCCTTGATTGAAATTAGCTGCGGCGGCTTGGGAAACATATTCTTGAATATTGTCACGATAAACGTTGCCATCGGTGGCGGGACAATTTCGGTAAGAATGAGCACCTCCGCAAGTTACACAACTTTCCTCGACCGCTTTTACGGGAGCGGGAGCTTGGGATTGGTTTTTCTTATCGAGAAGCAAAGCTTTCACCATATCTTTAAGTTCGGCAACATCGGGAGAAATACCGGGGGTAGAATTGCTCGTACTCACTTTGGCAACAACCGGTTTGTTACGTGAATTACGAACTTTGGATTTGCTCTCGATGATTCTTAGGCAATCACGGGGCATTTTATCCAAAAAATTACCACCCGTGGCGGAATTCAACGAATCTTGATCATTAGAGTTCAAAGCATTATAGAAAGTATCGAGTTGATGTAACTCCGAAAATCCATGATGTGGGCATGCCCGAAGAAGATCATTGAATCGGTCCCATGCCTCATAGAAAGTTTCATCAAATCGTTGTTGAAATCTCGTGATTTCATTTCGAAGATTTGTTGTTTTAGAAGGAGGGAAAAATTTGTTGATAAATTTCGAAACAAGATCATCCCATGTGAGAATCGATCGAGGGGGTTCTTTTTCAAGCCAAATCCGGGCGGCACCCTCGAGGGAAAATGGGAAAAGCATAAGCTTAACCGACGTACTCGGGACGTTCGGGAACTTCATCGTAGAAGTGATCTTGTTGAAATAACGAATGTGAGCATGAGGGTCTTCTTTGTCATGTCCAATTTTTATTTTATTTTGAACAAGAGTAAGTAAACCATGCTTAAGCTCAAAATTGTTCGCGGTGATTTCGGGAACAACGATGGCATCCTCGTAACCCTCGGTGGGTGCTTCGAGAAATTGCGTCATAGTACGATTATCGGCCATTGTAACTACGGGAGGAGCTTGATTTTCAATTGGTTCCACAAGATTAAATGGTTCAACAAAAGTGGTGGATTGTTGTTGTTGAACGGTTAGAAATTAGAGAGATGAGAGACTGAGTGCGCATGCACTAAAATATAAAAAGAAAATTTATACTAAATTTTTTTTCCCTTTTTTTTTGGATTTTCAACAATGTATTCACAATTTATTTTAATAACGGACAATGAGATAAGACACTTAAACCTAATAATCAACTCGCTTCTCGGTAGCTCTTTAAAGAGAAAAACGCACAAAGAAGCGGAGGAGTAGGAAAGCGCGAAGCTATTAAAAACCTTTTCTCCTTTAGGGTCGTAGTTCGTTGGAACAACCCGACTTATACCCCTCTTAGATTTTGTTTCACTTTCAAAGGTGAACCGTACCTCGCCAGAGACACAAAAGGTAAGTTTTTGATCTTTGGTTCGGGAACTTATTAATGATAATACTTTAATGGAAAGTATTATATTGATGCTGATTTTTATTTCTTTTTTTATGGGACATGTTTGTTAAATTTTTGTTTTGATTTATTTTTATATTATATATATATAATAAAATAAAATTCTTTTTTTTTTTATATGAAATAAAAAATAACTTCTTACGGAAGGATGTTCAAACTCAAAAATTGTTCAAACGGTCTCATCCAATCTTAAAACAATCTCCTCCCTCCTCCCCCGGCAACGGCGCCAAAAATTTGATTGGAATCTGATTATTTCCTTTTTAAAAAAAAATATATATATATATATATAAATATTAAATATACTTATAAATATATAAATATAAGGATAAGAATCAAAAATCTCTTAATTGTAGTAAATCCGAAAGTATGATTCCTGGGTCGTTATCCCCAACGAGGAATGCAATTGAAAGTCGAGATTCGTTTTGATAATCGATGCTTGAATGGAACAAGTTTTAGATTGGTTTTCTAAAACTACGGGAAAATTAAAGCAATTTAAACTAAAAACAATTAAGGCACACAAATATAAACTTAAAACGCAAACCGAGAATCCTAAAACGCGACCTAAAAACTAGCTAAGGCAAATATTAACCCTAAAAATGCAAATTTGGTTTCTAAACCTCTAAAATAACAAAAGAAAATTTTCTAAATAAGATTTATATTTTTTTGACTTTTTTATAATTTTTTATGAATTAAAAACCTATTTAATCAATTAAAATTCTAGAAAATAACAAATTAACTCCTAAAAATTCTAAAAAATGATTTTCTACTTTAGAAAAGTCTAAAATATCATAAAAACATTTTTCACTACTTTTTATAATTAAAAACTATTTCCTAGAATAAATTTAAAATGCTAAAAATGAAATTTAAAATCTAAAAATGATGAAAAAGATTTTAAACTTTGTAAACCTAAAACTATTTCCTTGATTGAAATTAGCTGCGGCGGCTTGGGAAACATATTCTTGAATATTGTCACGATAAACGTTGCCATCGGTGGCGGGACAATTTCGGTAAGAATGAGCACCACCGCAAGTTACACAACTTTCCTCGACCGCTTTTACGGGAGCGGGAGCTTGGGATTGGTTTTTCTTATCGAGAAGCAAAGCTTTCACCATATCTTTAAGTTCGGCAACATCGGGAGAAATACCGGGGGTAGAAGAGCTCGAACTCACTTTGGCAACAACCGGTTTGTTACGTGAATTACGAACTTTGGATTTGCTCTCGATGATTCTTAGGCAATCACGGGGCATTTTATCCAAAAAGTTACCACCCGCGGCGGAATTCAACGAATCTTGATCATTAGAGTTCAAAGCATTATAGAAAGTATCGAGTTGATGTAATTCCGAAAATCCATGATGTGGGCATGCCCGAAGAAGATCATTGAATCGGTCCCATGCCTCGTAAAAAGTTTCATCAAATCGTTGTTGAAATCTCGTGATTTCATTTCGAAGATTTGTTGTTTTAGAAGGAGGGAAGAATTTGTTGATGAATTTCGAAACAAGATCATCCCATGTAAGAATCGATCGAGGGGGTTCTTTTTCAAGCCAAATCCGGGCGGCACCCTCGAGGGAAAATGGGAAAAGCATAAGCTTAACCGACGTACTCGGGACGTTCGGGAACTTCATCGTAGAAGTGATCTTGTTGAAATAACGAATGTGAGCATGAGGGTCTTCTTTGTCATGTCCGAAAAATTGTTTGTTTTGAACGAGGGTAAGCAAACCGTGCTTAAGCTCAAAGTTGTCCGCGGTGATCTCGGGAACAACGATGGCATCCTCGTAACCCTCGGTGGGTGCTTCGAGCAATTGAGCCATAGTACGATTATCGGCCATCGTAACTACGGGAGGAGCTTGATTTTCAATTGGTTCCACAAGATTAAATGGTTCAACAAAAGTCGGTGGGACTTGTTGTTGTTGACGGTTAGAATTACGAGATTGAGAACGAGTGCGCATGCACTAAAATATAAAAAGAAAATTTATACTAAATTTTTTTTCCCTTTTTTTTTGGTTTTTCAACAATGTATTCACAATGTATTTTAATAACGGACAATGAGATAAGACACTTAAACCTAATAATCAACTCGCTTCTCGGTAACTCTTCAAAGAGAAAAACGCACAAAGGAGCGGAGGAGTAGGAAAGCGCGAAGCTATTAAAAACCTTTCTCCTTTAGGGTCGTAGTTCGTTGGAACAACCCGCCTTATACCCCTCTTAGAGTTTGTTTAACTTTCAAAGGTGAACCGTACCTCGCGAGAGACACAAAAGGTAAGTTTTTGATCTTTGGTTCGGGAACTTATTAATGATAATACTTCAATGGAAAGTATTATATTGATGGTGAATTTTATTTCTTTTTTATGGACAATGTTTTTAAATTTTTGATTTTTGATTTTTTTTATATTATATATATACTAATAAAAGAAAAATCTTTTTGTTTTTTTATATGAAAATAAACAAAATAACTTCACACGGAAGGATCTTCAAACACAAATTGTCAAACGGCTCAACAATCGTAAACAATCCTCCCCGGCAACGGCGCCAAAAATTGATTGAATCTGATTATACCTTTTAAATATATATATAAATAAATATAAAATATACTTATAAATATATAAATATAAGGATAAGAATCAAAAATCTCTCAATTGTAGTAAATCCGGAAGTATGATTCCCGGGTCGTTATCCCCAACGAGGAATGCAATTGAAAGTCGAGAGTCGTTTTGATAATCGATGCTTGAATGGAACAAGTTTTAGATTGGTTTTCTAAAACTACAGGAAATTTAATGCAATTTAAACTAAAAACAATTAAGGCACACAAATATAAACTAAAAACGCAAACCGAGAATCCTAAAACGCGACCTAAAAACTAGCTAAGTCAAATATTAACCCTAAAAATGCAAATTTGGTTTCTAAACCTCTAAAATAACAAAAGAAAATTTTCTAAAAAAGATTTATATTTTTTTGACTTTTTTATAATTTTTTATGAATTAAAAACCTATTTAATCAATTAAAATTCTAGAAAATAACAAATTAACTCCTAAAAATTCTAAAAAATGATTTTCTACTTTAGAAAAGTCTAAAATATCATAAAAACTCAGAAAAAAAAATTTCACTACTTTTTATAATTAAAAACTATTTCCTAGAATTAATTTAAAAAGCTAAAAATGAAATTTAAAATTTAAAAATGATAAAAAAGATTTTAAACTTTGTAAACCTAAAACTATTTATTCTAAATCTAAAAACATTTTTTTGTATTTTTCTGAATTAATTTACTATTTTTAAATCATTTTCTAAATTTTTAAACTTCGAAAAATAAAGAAAAATAACAAATAAAGAGGGGGAAATCTAAAAAATTGCAGGAAAGTCCTAAAAGTTAAAAGATCCTAGGAAAAAGAAGCTGGTTAAGCCAGCTTATCGAATAAGCTCTAAAAAGCTAGAAATAAGCTACGAATTGGCTTAACAAAAAGAGAGTGAAAATGTGTATAAGTATTTGATTGTGCAAAGATAAACCGAAAAAGACCCAAGGGCGAGTGGTAGTAAGTGTTGTGTAAAAAATGTTTGGTTGAATTGGGGTAGAGGTCTCGGGTTCGAGTCCTGCTCACCCTTGGCTTCCCCCGATTCCCAAATGTTTTTTACATGCCATTTTTTACAACTTTTTAGAAAACTTAAGAATAAGCACTTTTTACAAAAATACTTTTTTTATAAACCCCGAATAAGCACTAAAATAAGCTAAGAAAGACAGAATAAACCTAAACTTCACTAAGCCTTAAAAATTCTAACTGTTAAGCAAATTTAAGCACTAATAAGCAAACCACAAAGAGAAATAAGCTAAGGCAGATGATAAGTTATACCTAAAAAGCAATTTTGAACAAAAATAAGCAACTTCAATAAGCTAGAATGGCAGAATAATCAAAAAGCTATGAAACTTAATAAGCTCTAAACTAAAGAGAATAAGCTAAAATGGGCTTAAACTAACCTAATAAGCTATACTAAACCTATAATAAGCAAATGCAATAAGCTAATAAGCCTAAATGAGCAAATAACTTTTTTGGCCAACACTGTTAAGCATTGAAAAGAATGGCCAAAAAGCTACAATAAGCAACAAAGAAAAAACAGTTTGAAATTCAAATAAGCACTTAAAAAGCTTCATGAAAAAGCTATCTCACACATATTCAACACTTAGAAAAATTTAGCAATCTTCACAAATAACCACTAAAGAGCTTAAAAATAAGCACTTAAACAGATCCTTATGACTATATAGCCTACAAAAAGATTGAATTTGGACGTCAAAGAACAAGAATCAACAATCAAAAGAGAGTTTGAAAGTCAGAATAAGCCACAACAAGCAATTGAAAAAGCATTTTCTCAAATTTTTTAATACTTAGCAAATATTTGACAGATTTGGCAAAAATGAAAAACAACAATGCAGGCCTATTATCTTTGGTTTCTAACTTGTTTTAACACATGCATGAACACAAAGACATCACAAAAAACTCAATAAGCAAAAGCACAATCAAATAAGCAAATAAAATGAGCTATGAGCTAACAGATTCAAACCACAA
>BQNB010115635.1:0-16199 GCA_026074375.1 Tanacetum coccineum
GTAACTCATAACCTGTATATATGTATATATGAAAACATAAAAAATCCAAAAAGATTTTCCTTTTATTAAATTTTTCAAAAAGAAAAGAAAAAATTAAAAAATCAGAAAAATATAAAAATATCTATCTATGGAATGTCTTCTGAAAATCGATAACATTTACGGCCTTAGAAATGTCATTTAATAATGATACGAGGTTGTAAATGAAGTTCGAGCAGAAGTTTCAAAAAACTATCAAAACATGCCAAAATGGCTTGCTATTATTTCAGATAGCAACTCGATCATCATCTTCAAGGCAAGTATGTCGTCAAAAAGACAACTTGACCTCCTAACGGGAATTAATTTTCTCATGAATGAATTACTTTATATTCATTCAAAGTCTTGTGATTACTTTGCATCACAACCCGTGCTTCTTATAATCCGTAAGTGTACGTGTCAGTGCGCTTATGTGTCAAAATAAGAGAAATCTTATTTTTATTAGTAAAAAGTTGTCTTCACAATGAATCAGTGTTTTTCAGTAATCACAAAAAGATTTTCAAAGACAATTCGACCACTCAATCAATGACAACAGCTCTTTAAATAGAAAACGGGTCATCATTTGAGGTAAAGAATGTGTCACCTAATCTTTTAAAAATGGTCTTTCAAAATAAGTCACGGAATAAAAAGATTAAGTTTTGGATAATGACGGATAACAATTTCAAGGGGAGTTAATTTATATTAACTATAAGAGCTTTAGATGTCATGTATTTCAAACTTTAGGGACTTATTTGCAATTTACGACTTAGTCGATTCTCACGGGATAGATTTAAGCTTATCAATTCTTCGAACACGATCTCTAGTATATTTGCGTACTAGGTTTTGCTGATTCTGAGGTATCGAAACCAGCAAGGGGGAAGGAATAGATATACAAGAAAGATAATAAGTACACGTGATAGAATTCATACCCTATTCTCATTTTAGGTCATTCCGGGAAGACAAATGTCATAACAGCAGAGAAAATTAGTGTTTAACTTGTTACATTCGGGTGCACTATTTCAATTTATAGGGGTAGAGATATCTTGTCATTTTAAGTATGCATCATTTAAGATACTAGGGGGAAGTGTTGTAAGAAGATTTATTCTAAGCGTGAGAAGATTGGTTATTGATTCAATAAATGCTTCCTCAAACGGTTAATCACTAAGCTTATTTCTAAAAAGGAGTAGAATTAGTTGATAAAAGAGGTACACATAGGTTTGATAAGTATGATGATTCCTTTAGATAGTCAGTATTCAGCAGAAAGAAATGAGTACATTTGGGACTTAGTTGACTTAGGTGTTATCATTTCGACTACATAGAGGGAATAATTGTGACATCCGAGACTTAGTTGACTTTGGTGTTTCAATTTATATCATCACTATCATGTAAGGAGAAATACGAACATCCGGGACTTAATTGAATTTGGTGTTACGGTTTCGAATTAGTTGTGTACTTCAGATATTTGGGCTTTATACTTCAAGACTTCTTGATGCGGCTTCCAAGAAAGTTCTTAATCTACTCAAGAAATGATTGTTGGTTTAGGGGGAAGCTAAGACAACATCAATACAGACATCTCCAACCACACAAGCTCAAGTTACATATGTATCTAAATCTGTTTTATACTCAAAGTTTGAAGCAAAGACTTTCGTAACTTGGAAAGAAAGTTGAAGCAATGCCGAAGAGTGATTGGACATAAAAAGATCAGATTGACAACTTCTTGTAAGAAAGAAGGTTAATGAGGAGCTTAGAAAAGTTCGTTGGTGGGAGATTGTACAAAGGAGACCTACGGCTGCTACAAAGAACCATATGATTCTATCATATGATGTTCTCATCATTCAGGTCAAACCTCATACATAATAATCTTGTGAATATATAAATGTGTAGTGTCGACTTAAAAATTAGGCATATATAGTGTTTGAGTATGAATTTTCAAGAATTTCTTAGTAAATTCAAAAAATTTCAAATTAACATACTCGAACACCATATAATTCCCTCATAATTTGAGGGGGGCATTAAAATGTTCCTATTTGATATTGTGTAACTTTTTGTCCCCGAACATTTAATCAATTGATATCCAAAATATCAAGGGATTAACATTTTGGATAAGGGGAGAAAATGTGATTAAACTAATTCAATTGTATCCATAATATCAAGGGTTAAAAACTAACATTTTGGATAAGGAGGAGAAAATATGATTAACCTAGAACTTTATGTATATTGACAGAAGTGATCAAATAAAATGGACTCAATGCACTCCACACCTAGCATGTACTACGATTATGATGCACATGTTAAGGGGGAGCTTTTAGTGATGATGAAAAACTCTCAAAGTGTAAATCTTTTGATATTTATATCAAACACTTTGATTGAAATTTTCAATGTTTTTGGAAGGGATCTGATGAAATACCAAAAGACCGGACCATAGTTCTTAAATTTATGAAGTTATAAGGCGGTTGAGGCTTAGTATTCAGATCCCATGATCCAGCCAAACCGGAGGGATCTACCAGGGATATCAATAGTTAGTTTAGAAGTCCTTAGTATGGATTAAAAAGAGAAAAAGTTAGAATAGGCAATAATGCTGAATGAGATGGAGCTAAAACATGGAACAAAACCCCAACAAGGTGTTAGTTATGAAGTCTCGGTAAGCATTGAAGGGTTGAAGAATGAAAAAGAAATGTAAGGATAAAGGGTGAAAAGAAAGAAGCCCTCCATACACTTAGGCAGAAACCGGGTCAATACATATGCTGTCAGAAACACTCAGGTGTTGTCTGACATTGAAGACAGTCATGGACCCAGTGACGCTATGTATATCCCCTCCCAGCCACTCAAAGTCGGAAAGACTTTGTTTCAAAATCTCACGGAGATACACTCATTTCTATTGACTTTCTCACTCCGAGTTAGTTGATATTGAAAAGGTGGCACTCAGCTCCAGCCTCCGATCACTAAAATCAAAGTGCACTATTGAGTCTAGAGCCAAAGAAGATCATCCACCCCCCCCACCCCCTATAAATCTCCTTAGGACCTTGTCAAATTCTGCTTGCTAAGTCACAAATCGTGAATTTACAAGATATATATTATGAGTCCTAAGGCATTTTCTTGTGATTTTTCAGAACATCAGAGTAATTCATCACATGAAGATGGAAATTCCTGCTTGAGCCAACATCAAACAAGCTCATTGTAGGTAATCTTGTGCTTATTCTCTATTGAATCAAAACTTGTGAAAACTAGAAAGAAACGATGGTGCGATTCTATAAGAATCAAACTTGTTCCAGGTTATGGATCAACGATTAAAGAATTTTGAATTGCTTAAAAACCTCGATGTGTCACAAAACCACTGTTTGCAAGCTGACACATCAATTGTTTTTTAAATCGATTTTCATTTATCAATCGGTGAGATAGTAAACTCATTGTTCAACTCTTATCGTGCTGTCTGCTTTGAGTCGTTTCGATTATGGATAACATGCTGAGTACGATGAATCTAATACATATGTGTTAGAAAGATTCAATACTACAGCTAGAAATCATGTCAAGAAGATTCTTCTTAAATTGAATCTATCTGATCACAGGTCGATCCTCACGGATTCGAAGGTTTCTCCAACCAAACCTGGGCGAATGACAAAGCTATATTCGTCCCCCCGCTTTATTGCTAACTGTTTATGCAGGCTATTTAAAATGGTGGTGGAGGTTCCTGATTCCAGCTGACTCACGAGATCCATGCCACTTCGCTCATTTACCGATAGACAAAACATAAGGATCTTCATGAAAGCTCAAATAAAATTTTCAAGACTTCTGCTACTATTGATACCGAACGTCTTTATTGAAGTGACGAAGTATTAAGTCAAAAAAATTCAAAGAAGTTTCTGTCACTCTGATACCATACGTCTTTCTGAAGTGACATGTGAAAGTAAGAATTTCAAGAAAGATGCAAATCTAGCTTTTCAAGTCAACAAATCAAGAAAGGTATGAGAATGTCGGTTCAGAAGTCAATGTTACACAGATGGCAGATTCATAAAGATAGCGACGAGATTTCGCTTGTGTGAATCTCATGATGGATCTGAAGATCACAATGTCAAATACATGTTCAACGGAACAACTCAATCTAGAAATCAATGATACTACAACATATTCACAGGAGAATGTCAAAAGAAACGAGCTAAAGACCAAAACAAAGCTTGTATGCTAGGCGTAAAGATTTGCTAAAATGGAGTGACCTCCTTAGGGGGAGATGTTGGAAAACAACAAAAGTGTCGGTCACTTCCAAGTTGTAATCAGTCTTAGCTCGTTGTTTAGTGTAGATGATTAGATTAGTAATCTAGTCCGGCCCAAGGCCTATGAAAAGCCTATCATAGGCCCTGGCGGTCATCCATGTAGTATATAAAGCCATCTCTTAGCCTTGGAGAAGGGGTTGATTGTTCTATTTATGTTAACATGTCCTTCTTATAAACTTCATCCATTTTCATTCATTCTCTCTCTAACATCATAACCCACATCTCACTCTTATTCTTGGTTTGATCATAAAGAGATTACATGTATCTACAAACAAAAATATAAATATCAGATTGGAAGTACGGATTGCTATGATATGAAAATAATTACACTTATAAAACTACTTATTAACATAATTTTCGGAAGATAGATCAATTTTAATCGATATTACCATAATGAAAATTTTATGTAAGGCTAGTCATGACGGGATACTGTTAGCATTTCTTACGTATATGTGTTTAGTCGGTTATGGGTTTAGAATTGAGAAATTCTTTGAATCTAATCAATAATTGTTTGATGTTGTGATTGAAATACTGTAATTTTTATTTTTAACTGTATATTTATACACATTTACCTTTCAACTTAATTTATATAAAAAAAAATAAATAAAATTTTATATCTTATTTACTCCCTCAATTTCAAAATTAGTATCACTTTTTTATTTTGATATGTTCCCAAAATAAAGGTTTCTTTTTTTGGACAATCAAAAGGTTACTTTCGCGAGATGGACATAATATTTGGTTAGTTGAATAATGTGATTGTCCCACTTTTCTTGAATACCTATCAATTACCCTTATATACAACAATGAAGCAAACAACACCATTTGAAGGTGCAAAAACGACATTGTTTTGCCTTGGGTCGGGTCGTTTAACACTGGATTAGGCCCAAACGACATTGTTTTTGGGTGAGACGATGTCATTTGGATCCTCAGTGTTTGTTTTGCAAATGTGTTTAAGTCGAACGACGTCGTTTTGATTTTTATTTTTTTTTTAATAAAAAGCGTGCCACCACAACCTTCATGCATTTATATAATTTCCGAAACCTATTTTTCAGCAGCCGATCTACATTCTGGTTTGACGACCATCCGTAGTTGCGGACGACAAGGTTGTATCTGGAAAATTCTGGTTATTTTACAGGTTAGCGGGTATTTGTTTTGTTTTTTCTTGGTTGAATCATCGGGATGTTTTATAGTTTTGTTTAATATTAATTGGTGTTGTTAAATTTGTTTGTTCTTTGCCATGTAACTGATGCGTTCATTTGATTTTACAGGCACCAGCGTTTTATTGGGAATTAAGATGTGTTGTCTGATATTGTGGTTATTTACTAGTAATTCGTTTTTTTGTTTTTTTGTTTTTGCAGACGATAATGATTTGGATTGTTTATTAGAAAGAAATGGTGTTTAGGTGTTTGTCAAATTCGTTAGTTTTTGCATGGATATCAATCTAGTCTTTGTTTGTTGCTATTTAAATTTAGATGAGACTGTTTTTATGAATCTTAATGTTTGACTATGGTTTTTTTATGTCGAGGTTTGGGGGAGTTACATATGTGGCACATTTGCGTGGTTTCAGTCTTTGTTTTAAACGATTGACGGTTGTAAGGAAGATGTAAGCAATAGAAGGTGCTTTTTTTACTGTTTTCTTTGGTCTTAAGTTGTTTTGCTTTATGATAATTGTTGATTTATTCTGTTTTTTTATTTGTTATGTTGCTCATATATGTATGACCATTATTTTTATTTGACGCATTATCATTGTTTGAAATATGAAAGGCAAAAAAAATTAACTTGATAAGCCAAAAAAGGAAAATTAAGTTTTAAATCCGGGTATGTGGGGTTGATGTTACAGATTGGCAAACATGTTGATGGCTCCTAGTCAAATCCAAAAAGCAGAGGGATTTTATTTAGATCGCTCGGTGTTGGTGAACCACATAGACCTCGTATTCTAAATCCTGCAAACAAGGGTGTTTATTTTAAAATGGCTGACAGTGATGTTGCACCTCCAAAGTGTCGCAGCAGTGGATATTTCAGGGCGGTTGATGCCTATGATATATATAGCAATCGCTTGCAGCCGGTGTTACCTAGGACCTGAGCAGATTACGTAAAAAAATTTCTCTACATAGTACGAAATATGTAATTGCGGTGGTGTTGAAGTTTTTAAATACAGGGGTGAAGTGGTGTGGCAATACTTTATGCACTGAATAATTGTGCTATGCGTCATATTAGCTATGTGGCGCATACATGTAAGTGGCTGTTATGGTAGTTGTTGGCAGAAACATCTTATTTAATTTGTTTGGTGTCTTGAGTTGTCCTCATTTGTTTTTTATTTGTGTATGCGACTTTTTTTCTAATCGCAGTTGCGGGTGAAAGTTCTTATGCGTGCTGTAATGGTGGTCAAGATGATGATGCCCAAACGATTAAGGCGGTTCGAACTGGGAAGAGGAAATTACAACATATTGCAATGTAATCCAATTCTAAAAAACGACGAACGTTGCCTAAATTGGGTGAACGCCGAGGTATTGAATTAATTTTCAGTTAATTTAAGTGGTATCTAAAATTGTGTTGATTATTTTAAATGTTGGATATTGCAGCTAAAAGTCATACCAGGACATCCTGTTTTAAGCATAGTGGTCGTGATAATATCCCGGCACATGCTGCATTAGAAAATTAATAAACATGTTGCAATGGAATTTTGTGTGTTATATGTTGGTCTAATGATTTGTGTTGGATTATGGTAGTCGGATAGCACGTATACGGATAGCACGTATACGTTACGAATATGTGAGCATATTGGGGGCACACGCGTAAGACACGAAGAGTACGTTAATTAAATACATAATATTCTTTATAATTATGATTAATTGCTTCACGTTGCTAATTTAAATAAGTTTATTACCGTTATATTTTTATAACTATTGTACACGACTATTTATAAATATGAACCGAGAGACTTAAAATTGAAAAAACCCGACCTTGTGGATGTCACTTGTTGTCCAAACCCATATAGCTTCTAGATGAGAGTTTTGAGATACAATTTTAAAAAATAAGAGATAAAAGTTGTATGGTGATATGCATATGAAGAGTCTAGTTTATCGAACTTAGGGTTGGTGCTAATATAAACACCACCCCCTAGCCTCATAATGGAATTAATTCACTGGATGTCACACAAATTCCATCACAACAATATATCACCGAATACTCCACATATTGGTTTTGTTTTCTCCCTGTGTCGACAAAGCAAAAGCAAAAGCTATTTATTCTTTAATTAGTATCACGTGTGCATGCTTTGCATGCTACATAGCTAATTAAAAAAAAGGCTACTGGTTCCTTTTCCTTATCATACTAATTCGTACGCATCACCTTGGGATTCGAATTAGTTTTCGGTTCGAGATACAAGAGTTGTTTGGTTATCAGTTCAAGTAATTAAGCATACACCATCGGTGTTTGGAGCTCGTGAAGTTACGACTAGCATTGTTGCGTACTTGTTCGACGTGTTGTGTGAGCAACCGTAGAGGCGATTGTTTTAGTCGCTTTATTCTTTTTCTTGATCAATTGGCTAAGAGGTATGTGTTTCTATTTACTTCTTGTTTACGTGTTAATTCATATGCTATTACTAGATCCATCCGCTGCGTACTCTGTAAAGCTATATGGTTACCTAGATTATAATAATCCCAACAGTGGCATCACGAGCAACTTCGTTTTAGCTTTATGGGTTACCGTTTTTGTTTTAAATTATACGCCTTGTTTATATGCTATGATTAAAACATTATGCCATGATTGCTGCGTTAGAAATTTTATTTATTTTTATTAGTAAAATATGACAATATTATTAGAATTCTTGCCATAAATTAAATAAATTTGTGATCTTGATCTTGAATTCTATTAAAAGTTTATATAGATTTAAAAGGGAAAATTAAAATTGTTAAGTTAGCTTTTTTGATTCCTTTTTAATTTATATCTGTTCGGCTATAAGGACCCACTACAATCTCAATATGTGATTGAATGGGGCGATCTAGGACTTAGCAGAAACCTAGTGAGAGTCTTATGGTTCTCATTTTGGGGAAGACTCGCGAGAGAAATTGGATTTTTTCCATGTTTACTCAGTATGCTTATGTCAATCTTTTGGATTATGAATCCTCAGTATGCATGATTATTTAATGTCTAATTGTTTTCGCGCTTAATTATATATGCCATATGTCTAAAAAGATGATGTTTAAGTAGGTTCTATAATTTTCACACGGCCTAATTGCATGCTATTAATGGACCTACCATTTGTTTCATGGAAAACTGTTTTTGTGAAAAATTAATAAGACGTTAAACTAATGAAACTAGTTTTTCTTGATTTAAAAACTGGACGCTATGGACTCATGGAAAGTATGGCTCATCCACTAGAACAAACTTTAAGAGAAGTTTTGGCGGGTTGTTTTTTACGAATTCCCTAAAGAAATTAAAGGTGTTATATGCTTTCGCGTGGAATGTTTCTCAGCTTCTTTGTGGTTCGATTGGAGTTACCTGTGAACCATGGCATGTCACTACAGTGTCATTACTAAAGGTTTTTAAAATTAGTGATACAAAGTTGGTTTGCATGCTTCTTTGTACACGCTTTTAACACATTTATGTATAATACCCCTTAGAAAAATTTAAAGTCTATGCCAGCCAACCGTAGAACACGTGCATTGGTTGACTGCTTAGGTCAGATTAGTGCCCTACCAACCATGGCGAAATTTCGTGCTCAGGTCAGACCTCTGACCACCCTTTTTTGCGCGTTCTCGTTTGGTCGAACTTAATTCGAGTAGGCTTGGTCAGACTTGGGACCCGTAGCATAAGTTGATACTAAACCTGCTCTTAACATTAGTACATGATTACTAATGTTTTGACCAGTATCATAATCTAAGAGTTGCATTAAAATGCAATTAACGCTCGACGCTTACCTCTTGCCCCACTTGTTTTACGCCTGGTTCGGACCTTTGGTAATAAGGTAATAAGTGGGAGGTCAAGTTGGATCTTAGTCTTATTAGTAATTAATTGGGTAGTTAATTCTTTTAAGAATTTAATTATCAAAAATACTAAAATTAAACTTTCTATGTTCTGATTAATTGTGTTATTACAACATAATTCGTAAACGAAAGTTTTTTTTCTTAAAAAGACAAACATAGTCTTTTTTCCTGGTAAGAATAGTAAGACCTACTCCTATCTCTTCTTCTTATTTGACAAAACTAAGATAGGATTACAATTAAAATTTTCTCATTATATTTAAACTCACTTACAATCTTTCATTACCCTTTTTCAGTTATGAAATAATTAAAAGATAAAATATTTTGTGTAACTAGAGAACATTTTGTCTATAGCTACCAAAATAATGACATCTTGCACTTGTCAAGACGATGTATGAGTTTTAAATGTTAATAAGAGGAATTCTCAATAAACCGCAATGAGTAAAGAAAATTACTAGCAGGTCCATTAAGTATTTTTTTTTCTTGGACTCATTTCATTCCTTATAGTGCTAAACACGCTTGTGGCTAGGCAGGCCAATAAAGGAGGAATTGCATGCTAAATGTTCAAGTTAATGAAAGCATGGATGGCTAGTCCCTCATCTACATAAGTAGAACTTCATATACTCTATTCAATACCTAAGTACATTGCTACTTGTAGGCATTCTAAGAGAGTAGAAAAGTAAATAAATCGCTATTTGCCTTCTACTGGTGATGTAACACTTACAATGTTGACAAATCTAGTGGGAGCTTTGCGTTTTATTACTAAAAAGACATTCATGTAATGTTGTTAAATTCAGTGGGAGCTGCAAGCTTTAATTCCTTGTTAGTTGCCCATATTATTTCTAGCTTGCTTTGAAATAATTCATTACTTTCTGAATACGAACTACCATAGTTTTAAGGAAAATTGCATTTTATTTTATAAGATAATACGTTGCCTTTCGGATGTTGCTTTCCGAAACGTTATCTATAGAATAATAATCCACAATTCCTTATTAAACGTTATGGTTTGAAATCTACTTGTAATATCTATGACACATTTATACAATCGAGCGTTTGTTGTATTGTTTGTCTACAGTAAATAATGTTGTACCGTACATAAGTGGGAGAAATCTTAAGTGTGTGCAAGGAACAACATATAACAATATGATTATTGGTTTCACTTGACCGCAAGGTAAGGAAGCTAATAATTCTACTAGGACTTAAACACACAAGATGTTTGTTGCCCTATTACATTTAAATGTCAAGATATAATGTAAAGCTACTTCAACATTTTGACTAAATGTTTTTGTCAATATAATTATGGTTAAACTGTATAATCATAATTATGAAGTATGAAATTAACTTTAAATTACTACTAAACTCAAGAGTTTGCGTTCATAATTACTTTAGGGGCTGTTTGATAAAAAATATGATTTAGCGCTGAATGAATCAAAGCTGCTGAATGATTCCAAGATGCTGAGTGAAACTAATTCTGAGTGAAAATGATTGTTTGATAATTATTCTAAATGAGCGATCTGAATTGACTGAAATTACCAACTTAACCTTCTGTCTAGTTTTAACCACAATTTCCTTTTTCCAGTTAAGCATAGGTTTCTTTTGTTTCGAAGATTCACCAACGTTTTCCATGCCTATAGAGATACAATAACATCAATTTAAGTTGACTGCATATAAATCAATATACATTACTACACATATGACAAGTTTGACAATATTTACTACACATATGACGGTACACAACGATACATTATTTTAGTATATTGTATATATTTCAGTCCCATTTTTTTGGGAAAGCAAAAAATATATGAACCACCAAAAAGGCTACAACCATACAAGGAAAACAAACACTCTGCATCAACTTTAATTTGGCCAAACACACACTTAAACCAGAAGAAGATACAACATAGATAAGAAAACCTCCAAAATCTATCAAGGTTAGAGTTTGGTGTGTCATGAATACACTCAATATAGTTTCAACTAGAAGTAATTAAGACATATCTTTCAGATTGAGATGAATCCCATTAGTCTTGATTTATGTTCTAAAATTTGTTAAAATTTATGAAGCTATTATAACAAGCTAGAGATGAGAACTTAAAATGTGTTTGTGTTTCCCAATTAATTACAACTCATTGTTGCTTTAATACTTAGTATTTAGAGAATGTTTCTCTACTTACAAAAGTAAGTGGGAGCATCTATAGATCTTGAAATTATTCAGGAACAAAATACATAACCTTCTAAATCCACTTGCTAATGTCACACTAAGGTTTAACATGTAAATGTCGAACCAAAGTATATTAGAACTCTCATTCATAAATCCGCAAGGATGCCTCATCACTTGATTGATATTGTAATATCATTGCTGAGGAATATAAATTAGAGGATCAATTTTCAAACCTGCTAATGCTAAGTTACTTTTCACATCTTGAATCTGATAAAGGTCTTAGATTATAATGATTAAGATGCAGTCCTTAAAAGCAATCTATGTTTGAGCTTGATTGATCTTTACCAAAAAAGATAAAAAATAATCCAAGAAATAAGCTTATAAGCTAAAACAACATGCATTTTCAATCCTAACAACTAAAAAACTAACAATCATACAAACACCTATTTACAACAATCAAAATCAAATCTATTTAACGCCCTAGCATCAGCAAGCCGCACAAAACATCTAAGCATTAACGGCCTAGCATCAACTTAAAAATCTAATATCTTTTGCATCGTAGTGTCTGCTTATATTCAACTTACTTTATCACAATTCATTCATAACGACATTAAAGAAAAAAAATCACAACGGAAAAAAAAGAAAGTTAAACCTTAGGCATCGCATCAGGAGTTACAATCATTCAAACTCCCCTTTAGCATACAAATCATATACATTCATCAATAATCATAAAAACATTCAAAGCAATATAATAAAAATAAAATACCCAATATCTTGTAAACCCCTAATGAAACAAATCAATCAATTTGTTGTTATAAAATGACGAATTAACAAACCTGGTGTTATTTGATGAGTCGAGCTGAATATGGTGAAATTAGGGCTCGCATATGTGCCGTTTAAATCACATATCATGAATTTTCGAATAACAAATGTTTGATAAAGATGGAATTGATTGATCGGGCGTTTGTGTTTATGGGTTTGATTTAGCATTGAGTGATGGGAGGCGTGATTATAGGTTTGACTGGGCTGAAATTTTGGAAATCTTTGTTTATGTTTATCTGTTTCTTCTAGTCGGTTTTTAGGTGATAATAGGATGAGTATCGAACTCAATAAGGCGAAATTAGGTTACCGAAATATTATGCCGGTTTAGAAACACACAATCATGAATTTTTGAAATAACAAAAGTTAAGATAAATATGAAACAATGATCGTGCCATGTTTTGTATTAAGGTATAGAATATTGTGTCAATGATTGAATGGGAGGCTTGATTAAAATGTTGACTGTGCGAAATATAGGGAAATCTTTGGTATATGTTATCTGTTTCTTCTAGTCGGTTTAATAAAAATACAAATACGATTAAGGAGAAAAATGTTGCACTATATAAGGGAGGGAGGGTAGGAATGACATGTAGTTTATTGTTTTGCGGAGGGTAGTCTAAGATATCAATTTTGTTTTGAATTATCGATCATAAATGACATGGCTTGGCCCACTTGGTTTGTATTGCTTGCTTATGTGGTGGGGAGGCCCGGGTATCGAATCTTGTCAACCTGTCTACTTTTTTTACCATATAGCACGAAATAACATGAGATTGGTAATTATACTTGGTCCTATGTGGCTTCTTGCGGCTTAGGTGGCATTCTTTGGTGCCACGTCATATTAAATGTGCATACGTGGATTAAAATTTGATGATGTGGCATTAATTTTGGGTGCGGTGGCATTCTTTGGTGATTATGTGGCATTTATGTTGCATGAGGTGACATTGTTTCATCCTGTTATATAGGAGGTGGTAAAAGAAGTTTTTCTAATTTTGAGTTTTTATATGTTTTTTTAATGCGCAAAAAAAGAATTTTTGATGCATAAAAAAATTTTGATGCACAAATTTTTCGACTTGTTATAGTTTGATGCGCAATAAAATTTTGATGCAAAAAGTCAAAAGAAGTTGGGTACAAAAACGAATTTTTAAACCGATTTAATGCACAAAAGTTTTTTTTCATAATTTTTTCGCAAAACTACCATCTTTGAGAAAAACTTCCTTTAAAACTTTTTTCATGCACCAACATACACGATCTTGTGGAATTTTTTCAGAATATTTTAAGAACTTTTAAAAAAATAAATATTTTTATCCTTCTCATGAATATTTGTCTTTTTATTTGATATTTATCCTATATAAGTTACATAACTCCATTACAGTAGCAACAAATGAAATTACCTAGTGTGCATTTATGTGTATGCATCCAAGAGCAATTCAAGTAAACCAACACTCAAATATAAAGCTTTTAAGCCTAGCTTTAGCTCATTAGGTTCACAAATTAAGTCAACACAAACTACAAAGAATAAAATTAAGCCGCCTAAGATAGCCTAGCACAACCATCATATAACTCGTCAAATTAGATTAATATTACCCTTTCTTTGCAACAGCTGAGCAACATATGATAGGCAAGTAGTGACCTAAATAAAATAAATGAATATATAAATGTAACAAGTATATGTATTTGATTGACACTAGAGTTGTAATTTTTTTAATTCTTGTTACTCATGATAAAACTCATTTTTGACAGAAAAAATTAAGTATTCCGAGGACAATATTGTTGGATTATGGTAGTCGGACTAGCACGAATACGTTACGAATATGTGAGCCTATTGGGGGCACACACGTAAGACACGAAGAGTACGTTTATTAAATACTTAATATACGTTTATTTATTATTAAGGATTTAATATACTTCACGATAATTATTTAATGATTATTGGTTTAACCGTTAGACGTTATAAACTAATTAATATATTCGTTAAATAAAAACCGAAGGGACTAAAATTGACAAAACCCGAACCTTGTGGGTGTCACTTGTTGACCAACCCATATAGCTTCTAGAAGGGGGGTTTTGAGATAAATTTTAAAGACAAGGGATAAGTATTGTATTGTGATAAGGATTATGAGGGTATCCTAGTTTATCTACAACTAGGGTTAGAGGGCTATATAAATACTCCTCCTCATTTGATGGATGCCATACGATGCAATATATTCCATCACAAAACAATTCGTCCCACTCACCGCATATATCTCTAACTAAATTGTTTTTTGGTTCGGTTAATCTTTCCACTCAAAACAATTCAACACATTATCCTACAACCCTATTTTGTTTTATTATCCTCCATGTGATTCGAGTAACAAAAAACAATGATACACTTTGCATGTATATTTATTCACGTATGCATGTATTAGTTTAACATGCATGCAATGAATAATTACATCCACTGATCCTTGTTTTCCTGGGTTCTGGATCGGTTTTGGATTTCGGCGATTGCTACAAGAGTTGTATGGTTTTCGGTTCAAGATATAAACAGCATACACTTGGTGTTTGGAGCTCGTGAAGTTACGACTAGCATTGTTGCGTACTTGTTCGACGTGTTGTGTGAGCAACCGTAGAGGTGATTGTTTTAGTCACTTTATTCGTTTTCTTGATCAATTGGCTAAGAGGTACGCGTTTTCTATTTACTTCTTGTTTACGTGTTAATTCATATGCTATTACTAGATCCATCCGCTGCGTACTCGTAAGCTAATGGTTACCTAGATTAGTTAAATCCCAACAATTTATACCGAACAATATCGTCCATGGGTCACTTTTGTTGTGGCTCAAAAACGACACACCGCTCGCTTGTTTTTAAACAATGGGAGAGATGTGGGTAACGTGCCTCCTGGAACAGTTGTAGACACGACGATTGTCCATCCTTTTGAGTTTTACTTTTATCTTTGCAGCCATCATGGTGGGATTGGAACAAGTAAACCCACACACTATTCTGTAATTTGGGATGAGAATAAGTTTACATTTGATGAGATGCAGAAGCTAGTATATCATTTGTGCTACATCTTTGAACGGTGTACGAAGCCAATATCATTGGTCACACCTGTGCAATATGCGGATCTTGTTGCTTATAGGGGTCGTATGTTTCAAGAGGTGGCCATGGAAATGGAGTCTTCTGGTTCGGCTCCTCCTTCATTCGATCAGTTCTTCTACAGTCTTCATAGTAACCTGAAGGATTCTATGTTCTTCATATGAGGCCGAAGTACCCGTGTCCGAAGTGACAATATGCAGGTCAAACATCCTTTTCTCTAGTAAAGGGGTTTGTGCGTGAATCTAAATGCAGTTCGTGTGTTTTTTGGTATTTTTCTTAAGTACTAGTAAGTCTGTGTGTTGAATAAGGTTTAGTGTTTTGTGTGTGTTCTACCTTCACATTGCCGCAGAGGTTGTTGAAGGGTAGTTTACGATTTTATCCGAGTCAAACGATTGAAGTTGCTGCTATGTTTTTATTATATTACAAGTATTGTGTTTATGTTACATGTTTGGTGTTTGATTGTTGCATCATTTATATTTTAAAGTTATTAGTGGAGTTTATAGTCATCAAAAGCTGGTCAGTCCCAACGGCTTTAAACTATACAAGTACCCGAGACCATGCCCCATGTTGATTAGTGTTTAAAACCATAGTCATTAAACTGATGAGCCTTGAACGATGTTACATGTGGTTTGACTCATCTGGTTTCAAGTGCTATCACTAAAAGGCCAGACTTCATTTTTACATTCAACAGGCTGTAAAGAAAGTATTACGATCGAAGGTCGATATGCATATTACCTTTTGGATACTACATATAGTACAATCCAATGGTATAACCAATTGCATTATAATCATGAAAATCCTGGTCTATTCATAATTCCAACCTATTCTGGTAAAGCATATTTGTAACTGAAACTCTATCTAATACATTTATAATTTATTAC
>BQNB010115637.1:0-21521 GCA_026074375.1 Tanacetum coccineum
TAACGATACTTAGCAAATGCTTGCGATACATACTTTGCATAATGGGATAAAAGTTCTACATTTTTCTGAGGTGTCACATTAATGATGTGAATGCACGTGCTAAACCTAAATCTATAAAGAGCAAAGTGAAGAAAGTATAGCAATCTACGAGGAAAGTTTACACTAATGTTGGATATAGTTGGAAACTAACAAGGACATTCACTATAGATGGCAGTACGTGCATTTTAACAAGGATAACATCCACTACAGTAGTGCCTCCTAAGAAACCAATCAGTAGTAAAATGTCAGGGAAACTTAAGGATATAACCAATATAGGTTCGAGTAGCAAATCAAAGAATGGAGAATCTAAGATTTCTAACAACTCGGAACCCAACAAAAATTACGAATCTAAAGTTTCTACTGCTTCATCTTCTTCCCGTGTCCATTTCAGGTTGTTCAAATCGTCCTCTGGTACCTGGACTCGGGCTGCTCCAAGCACATGACCGGGCAGCGCTCTCAGCTCATAAACTTTGTTAGCAAATTCATAGGTACAATCATATTTAGGAATGATCATGTTACAGAAATCAAGGGCTATGGGGATTATCAGATAGGAAATGTCACTATTTCTTGGGTTTATTATGTAGAGGGTGAGGCCATAACTTATTTTCATGGGTCAATTTTGTAACTCTGATCTCGAAGTTGCATTTTGAAAACACACATGTTATGTTTGTGATTTAGAAGGTGTTGATTTACTCAAGGGATCAAGGGGCTCAAACTTGTACACAATGTCACTAGAAGAAATGATACAATCCTCTCCAGTTTGTCTCTTATCTAAAGCCTTTAAAACTAAGTCTTAGTTATGGCATCGAAGGTTGTCTCATCTAAACTTCGACTACATCAATGAACTTGCCAAACAAGGTCTTGTCAGAAGGCTTCCCAAATTAAAGTATCAGAAAGATCATTTGTGTTGTGCATGTTCTTTAGGAAAAAGCAAGAAACACACTCATAAACCCAAGTCTGATGACTCCATCCAACAGAAGTTGTACCTGCTGCACATGGATCTGTGTGGTCCAATGAGAATTGAAAGTATCAATGGGAAGAAATACATTCTGGTTATTGTTGATGACTACTCACGGTTTACATGGGTAAAGTGTTTACAATCAAAAGACGAAACTCCAAAGATTGTGATTAAACTTCTAAATAAAATTCAAGTTCGTCTAAATGCAACATCCATAACATATGAACCGGTAATGGAACATAGTTTATGAATCAGATACTGCAATCATATTATGACGATGTCGGCATTTCACACCAAACTTCAGTTGCGTACACTCCATAACAGAACGATGTTGTCAAAAGATAAAACGCACTTTAGTGGAAGCTGTACGTACGATGTTGATATTTTCTAAGGCTTTATTATTTCTATGGGCAGAGGCAGTCGCGACAGCTTGTTATACCCAAAATCATTCTCTGATTCGAAGACGTCACAACAAAACACCATATGAACTCATTCATGACTGAAAACCCGACTTAATGTATTTTCACGTCTTTTGGAGCGTTATGTTAACCAATCAATGACGGTGAAGATCCGGGTAAGCTGAACCCAAAGCTGATATTGGAATTTTCGTTGGCTATGCACCTACTAAGAAGGCTTACCGAATCTATTATAGAAGAACCTAATTGATAATGGAAACTATTCATGTTGAATTTGATGAGCTGAAAGCAATGGCTTCTGAACAATTCGGTTCAGGACCCGAACTTCAACTTATGACTCCTGGAACAATTAGTTCAGGACTCGTGCAAAATCCTTCTTCCTCAACACCTTATGTTTCACCAACTAAGAATGACTGGGATGTTCTGTTCTAACCAATGTTCGATGAGTACTTTAATCCTCTACCCAGTGTTGTTTCTCCAGTTCTTGTAGCTGCTGCTCCAAGACCTGCTAATCCAAATGGTATATCTTTGTCAACTTCCATTGAACAAGATGCACCAGCAGCTAGTACTTCATTAACAATATAAGAAATATAGTCTCCAGTTCTTTCTAACGGTGTTTAAGAACAGTTACAACAAGCACCGTTTAATGATGATCCCTTTCTCGATACTCTTACTTCAGAACCAAGTTCTCAACAATCATCATTAATTGTACAACCAACCAACCCACCTTTTGAACACATCAACAAATGGATGAAGATTCATCCTTTATAAAATGTGATCGGCAATCCTTCTCGACTTGTCTCAACATGACAACAGCTACAAACCGATGCTATATGGTGTTTCTTTGATGCTTTCCTCAATCAGTCAAATCCAAGAACTTAAAAAAGCATTGCTTGAATCTTCCTGGATCGATGCAATGCAAGAAGAAATTCACGAGTTCGAATGACAGGATGTTTGGGAGCTTATACCTTGTCCAGATTTAGTCATGATAATTAAACTGAAATGGATCTTCAAAGTTAAACAAGACGAATTTGGAGGGGTAGTAAAAAACAAGGTAAGGCTCGTAGCTAAGGGATATCATTAAGAAAAAGGAATTGATTTTGAAAAATCTTTCGCACATGTGGCTCGCATAGAAGCAATCAGAATCTTCATTGCAAACGCCGCCAATAAGAACATAACTATTGTTAGGTTCAAGAAAAGTGTTTATTATTATATGAATTGGTCTTTGTATAGTTTTGTTTAGTTTTATAGTTTTAGTAGTAATTATAATGTAATAAAGTCTATCTTGGTCAAAGTTAAAAGAAAGTTGACCAAGGTTTGACTAAAGGTAGGAAAATAAAATAGGATAAGTAATAAGTATAAATACCCATCTAGGAGGGGTATTTATACAAGTCTTTACATTTGTAGTAATTCACTTCTTCCTCCTCATTTCTATTTTCCCTTTGAAATAAAAATTTAGAAAATGATAAAAAAAAATACTCTCTAGATCCTCTCCTTTATTCTAGTAGCTTTCATATGATCACTACTATGCAAACATAACATATAACAAGTGATATCTATCGCCGAGAGAGATTTAGTGTGTGTTTCGTGAATCAAATCGAGCTTAACCGTGTGAAATTTCAATCTACAAGCTTTCGTATCGATAAACAATAGGTTTCGTATGAGTTAGATTTATGATTTGATGGGTTTTTGATCTTAAAATGCTGAATAATAGCTTTCGTAATCATCAAATTGTAGGTTTAATATCTAGATTACGAAAAATACGTGTTTTAAACAAGAGGTTTCATATCAAATACTTGGTTTTGGTTTTGTACTTCCAGCTTACGTATCACAGGTTTCATAAGTAAGGTTTCATAACATGGTTTATTAACTGAGGGTTTCGTAACGAAGGTTTTATATTACAGTTTGAGGTTTCGTAAGACTTGGTTTCGTAACAGAGGTTTCGTAACATTGGTTTCATAATTGGAAGGTTTCGTATCTCATTGAAAAGGTTTCGTAACATAGTTTTGGGGTTTCGTAAACTGTTTCAGAGGTTTCGTAACACAGTTTTGAGGGTTTCGTAAACTGTTTCAGAGGTTTCGTAACACAGTCACTGGGTTTTGTAACACTGTTTCATAGGTCGTATCTCTTACTTTCGGTTTCATAACACAATTTAAGAGGTTTTTTTATCTTCTAATTTTGGATAATTAAGCTTTCGTAACAAGGCTTAAGTGTTACTTAGACTTTCGTAACAAATCAAGGTTTACTTTCTTCAAGGTTACTTCAATCAAAAGTGTTGTAATACAAGACAAGGTTGTCATTTCTCGTTTACTTCACGATTACAAGACTTTATCTCTTAAACAATCCAAGTTTGCATTGTAATCATTCGACACAACATGTCTACTTCAAATCAACAAACTTTAACTGACTCAGAAGCTAATGAAAGACCTCCAATGCTTGAGAAAGGGAATTATATTCCATGGGAGAGTAGGTTTAAAAGGTTTCTAGATAATAAGCTTGAAGAGGGGGATCAAACGTGGCGTTCAATTAAGAAAGGACCTTATGACAGGCCAATGATTCCTAATCCAGACAAGCCTATTGAGCAAATACTTGAACCATTGTCCAAAATGACTGAGGGAAATAAGAAGCAATATATTGCTGATGTGAGTCATGAATTATCTTCTTCATGCTATACCCAATGATATATACAATTCAGTAGATGCGTGCAAAAATGCTAAGGATATGTGGGAACGAATTAAAAGGTTGATGTTTGGTTCCGATGTTACTAATCATGTGAGACATTCACGACTCATGGATGAGTTTGACAAATTTGTAGCAAAGGAAGGAGAATCATTAGAATCCGTGTATGAAAGATTGACAACACTTATGAATATTATTGATTGTAATAATGTTCGTCCTATTCCAGTGGCAATCAACACCAAGTTTCTCAATTGCTTGCAACCCGAATGGAGCAAATATGTTACCATGATTCGTCACAATCAAACAGGAGACGTAGTTTCATATGATGAGTTGTATGATTCTTTAGTACAATTTGAACCACATGTTCAAGCATCCAAAGCAAAGAAAGCTGCCAAGAATCATGATACATTAGCCCTTCTTGCTCATTCAAATGCTTCCTCGTCATAATCTCATGCAAATTCTTCTTATTCTATCCTTCATCAGTTGCTGATTATGAATACGAGTATCAAGGGGAGTTACAAGGAGATTCTCAAGAAGATAAGCTTACAACTTTTATAATGTTATTAGCTTGAGCAATCACTCAGAAGTTCTGCACACTTGTCAACAATCGTCTTCATACTTCATCAAACACAATAAATCAAGCTGTGATTTAGGATGGTAAAGTTGATATACAAACCAAGAATGTAGGTTATGGTGGAAATGGTAACAGGAATGCAGAGAGACAGAACATGAATCAAGCATTTAATACAAGAACTGGGAATGATGAAAGCAATCAGATTGTTCAGCGTGTTCCATGAACTAAGTCAAATCCGAGAAAGGCAAATGTTCAGTGTTATAACTGTAATGAAAAAGGCCGATATGCTCGTGATTGTCAAAAACCAAGAGTTCGTGATGCAAAGTGTTTTCGAGAACAAATGTTGCTAGTAATGAAAGATGAAGCTGGAAGCAACCTCAAGGACGAAGAAAATGGTTTCATGCTCGATAATTCTTATAGAGATAAGACATTAGAAGAGTTAACTACTGCAGTAATCATGATGTTTCGAATTCAATCAGCTGATGATAATGATGTATCTGAACCATTTATGATGCAAAGGCTGTCAGTGAGGTAAATGCTTCAACCAGGGTTCATGAACAAGTGAAATGTGTGCAACGTAAAATTATTATTCACACATCTGATGATGATCAAATTGATTCTAATATCATATTTGATGATCCTTATGTGGAAAATAATGGTGGCACATCTAAGCATGATTCAACTGCTCATGATGAATATCATGATATTAAAATGCTGGCACATAATGTTCAAAGAGAAGCTAAAAATCAAAAATGATTAAACAATGAGCTTAAAAAGCAAAAAACATTTGCTACAAAAGGAGCTTGAGACGTTTAAGGATCGGGTCAAAACATTTGAGTAAAAAACAATTCAATGTTCAAAGTATAAAGAAACATGTAAAGAGTTGGAACGTGAAATACGTGCTGACAAGGACACCATTGAGCGAATTTTTGAAAGAAAAAGATAAAATTGAAAGTGATTTTTTTTAATTTGAAAAAATGAAAAGATAATAATTCAACATGAAACTCAGTTAGCTAAAAAGGCTTTCAAAGAACAAGAAAATCGATATCTTAAAGATATTTGTGATCTCAAAGAGAAATTGAGTTCTCATGATCGAATTGTTTATAAAATGAGTCAATCAATTCAAACAATTCACATGCTTGGAAAAGAACCAAATAAAGTTTATGATCCTTCTCTCAAAGCAGGGTTGGGTTATAAGAATCCTGAACGTCTTAAGAAAACCATTGCAGCACAACCCAAAATCTATGATGGTGAAATGCTTCATAGCACTAGTTTAAAAATCGATTCACTTGATTTTGAGGAAACTTTAGAGGATGCGAAAGAAAGTCGATTAAAAATGAGAAACAAAACGGTTAAATTTAATTATGAAAAATTAAATGTGTGGAAACTAGAAGGGGGGTTGCATAGTTTAAAGGTTAATTAGCGTTTTAAAATTTTACTTCTAAAATTGTTAGATTCGAGTATATGTTCAATCAATTAACAATATGAACCAATCAAGGTAACTATCAACTTGTAATAACTACACAAACAATATAAAGAGATAAAGGAAGGAACGATCAAACAAAGACACCAAGATTTATAATGGTTCGGCTACGAAGCTCTTTTTCACCCTACTCCACTCTTGGAGTATCCGACTCGAGATTTCACTATGTCAACAAGCTCCCTTCAGGCGGAGAAAACTGTTTACACGTCGCTTATGTTATTTTCCAACACTTAGCTATATGTTGAGTCGTAATCTTAGCTAGAACTACTTCACAAGTACTACACAATAACAAGATCTACACTATCAGATTTACACAATATCTGACTTACACAATCACACAAGATAATCAAAATAGAGTTTTGAATCTTAGAAGAAGAGAGGAGAAATCACTAGTCTATAACACTTCGTTTCTTGGCGAATACGAGTGTTCTTCTCTTGCACTTGATAGAAGGAGGAAGATAGAAGATGAGATTTGATTACTTGAAACAAGATTAAACTATGTTAGTGATCAAGATATTTAGTGAGAGAAAAAAGGTTTTTAGAGAGAGAAAGATGACTGAAAAATTCATGCTAAGAGGTGTGTTTTTCTGCTGAGAATAGTGCAGTATTTATAGCCAGGAAAATCCAACGGGCAGTTGGTGGTGGTCCCGGCGGTCCCGTATATATCTGGGGGCTGCCTAGCCACTTATGGGGCCGCTCCTAGACTGACGCTCTGATTTTTTTCCTTTTGTGAGAAAGGTTTATCCTGGTATGTTTTGTTTTCGTTTTGGAGGGAATAACTAAATTCAAATTTTTTGTTTTTAAATGAAACATTATTTTTATTTAACAAAACTATTTTTTGTAAATTTGCAAAAATATAGTTTTGTAGAAATGTGATGGATTAAGAAGAAAAAATATTTTCTTGATCTCTAATTAAGTTTAATGATTTGTTTATCCATACCTTAAGTGATTTATGTCGAAATGGAAGTTTACGATTAATAACATGTAAACGTTTATTTTTATCGTGAATGTTTTTACATTTTGTCATCTTCAAAACGTAGAGGAGTCGAAAAATATAAATAACCTTTGTATTAATAATCTCCTCCTTTTTGATGATGACAAAATATAAACTCATTTTGAATAAAAATAAAAATTTCAAGTTATTAATGAGTTTTAATCTATTTCTCCCCCTTTTTGTCGAATCCAAAAAGGTTAATCGTCGAGATGTAGAGAGAAAGAATTCGATGATGCCAAGACTCCCCCTTGATGTATACTCCCCCTCATTTGGGGCACTAAGGGATCGATCTTACGATATTTTGCTACAAAACCAAGTTAGAAATACAAGTGCAAGAAAAACTTTTCTAACTTGTAGCAAGATTACGACAAATATATTCAAGGCTAATAATGAAGATAAAGAGAGTATAGGCATGTAAAATATAATGCATTCAAATCACCCATAATAATGGAAAAAAATTCATTCATAATAGATAAGATTCATACATGCATAACAAGACAACTTCATACATAAAGTAAGCTTATGCATGATAATATGAATTTCTTATAATATTTAGATATACTAAGATTAAAACACTACTACCCTAATAGTCTTAATACTTCATAAATCCTAAATGATTCTTGAGTCATAGATAGTGGCTTTGAGCAAAAGGTGGCTAAAACATTATTTAGAAGAATTGAAGATGTTTTAAGGATGAGGTGGAAAAGGTGAGGCAATGGCGGAAGTAAGAAGATACTCAAGGTGAGCAAACATTAAGTTCATTTCATCTCTAAGAGAGAAAATGAGATTTCGATTGTGAAAACAACAAAGACAATTGACTCCATGATAGTCAAATGTGTTGAAGTAAATGGGATGACCCATGAGAGGAGGTTGAGGTGGTGGTTGTGGTGAAGGTGGTGAAGGAGTATCAAGAATGTGATCAAGAGGAGTAATTGGTAGAGAGTGATATCTAAAGAGGGATGACTTTGAAATGGAATTGGGTTTGAAGGTCTTGGAGGAACATCCATGATATTATCAAGAAAGGGATTGGATGGTTGATGAGAGGGTGTATCATTAGAGGAAAGAGGTAAAGATTGAGGTTTTGACTCAAATAAGGAAGATGTAGTGCCAAAGGTAGATGATGTATCTTTGGTTGATGGAGTTTTTTATAGTGCATTTGGTAGAGATGGAGAGGAGGATTTTGTTATGGGAGAAGGTGTGGTTGTGTCATCTTCTTCACTAGAGAGGTCCATAAAGAGTTGTTTTGGTGGAATAATGGTTAGTTTGATTTTCTTAGAGGGGTTAGAGGAAGAGGCTTGTGTGGATGTCATGGAAGAAAAAGAGAAATGAAGAAGATGATTGTGAAGATGATGAAGATGGTAAAGGTGATGACTATTTATTTTGGAGGTAGTGGATTAAAGAAGTAAGGCATGGAAAGGTGATTATTTGATTCCAAAAAGTGTTTAACACAAAGCAGGAAAGTAGCTGAGTTATAAAGTGGGTAGTCAACTGCACAAAAAATCAAAAGAGACAGTAAAAATCTTGTGATCCTGATGGCGGTCCCATAAATGTATTGGCGGTCCCAGATATATATGGGGGCCGCCTAGTATTTATGAGGGCCATTTTCTGGAAACACGATTTTGTTTTCCAGACCATCAAACCTGTGCAGAATCATGCTATCTAGGAAAATTCTTTTGCAGCCAAATCTATTTCATCAAGAATCACCTAATACTTCCTATATTTTCAAATTTAAAAGACTAGCTATACTATTTGGGAAGCAATTATAGGCTATACTATTTGGGAAGCAATTATAAGCATATGACTATGAAACTAATAAGCATGCATAAGATCATAAGATTAATAAATAACATAGTGTTAAAGGCAAGCAAATAAATTTAGGATGATAAAATAAAATGATCATCCAAGGCACGTTATGTTGTCTAAACTAATTTAAAAAATCCTACTAAATAGCATAAGTTAAAGTACCTAAGCATAGATAATAAAAAACATAACAAAGTAGTAAATATAAATAAATTATCTTATAGCAATTATCCAAATTGCTCACTTTTTTTCCCTTCAACAAGTTCTTGATGCCCTTCCCAATTGACATTATCCCACCACGTTGCTCATCTCTCAATTGAACTTGGCGGTTGAGGATTTTGATTTGACAAGTATAAAAAGGTTCCATGTCTGGGTTAATATTGGGTGGATTAGAAAAGACTCGAGGAACCTCATTTGTCAGTTGGTTGACAAAACGAGTGAGGGAAGGCGTGCTTGCACGTGAGGTCCCTTCGTCATTCGATCATTATCATCATCATTGGGATGAGAGGATGATGGTTGACCGAAGGCGGATGAGGAAGAAGTAGAAGATCGGCCTCTTCTTGTGCCATAATCCTTTTGGGTCTTTCGCTCTTGTTAAGCGGCAAGAGGATACATGACACGATCGTACAAGACATAACAATCGTTTGACAACTCAGGAGTCACAGATATGACATACTTAAATAATTAGGTTAATAACATACCGTATGGTAGAATTAACCGAGGTTGTTTAGTGACAAAATCCATTCGTTTTGCTATAAAATATGCAAGATTGTAATGCTCGGACTTAGCAATACAATAGAGCATGTGACAAAGACAAGCAGGGACATAATCCCGATTGCCTCTCAAACAAAAGACATTTTCCTGAATTATTTCGACCCAAGTTTTCATTTTAGAGACGATTTCACGAGTTAAAATTTGGTTTTCTTCAACATCAATGACCTTGTCATGACGGATATGAGTGATCGGACCCTCGCGTTCCTCTGATATAGTTTTTGATTTCATCAGGACAAGGAGGGTTGGTTTGATGGGGACCACTCGTAGGAAAACTATATCGCAAGTCGTCAAGTAACCACTTGTCGGTAAAAGAGCAAGCACCATTAAAGGGAATACCAAGTATTTGACCAAATTCTTCAATTGTGTAAGAGAATAATTGGTTTTGGAAGACAAACTCAATTAGCATTTGACCCTCTAAAGTATATGTGACTCGGTATTGACTATAGAACTCGAGGATAAAACGAGAACAGATTTGTTCATTGATTTTAAGAAGACAATCAAACCCAATATGACTAAACATGGACCCAACATAAACCAAATCGTCAAAATCTGGAAAAACTACCGACCCTCATGAATGCAACGATTTTCAAGATTTATAAGCATTTCTATTGAAGGTGAGGTATATTCGTGTGAAATTATTAGAATGTAGCTTTTTGTGTTTTGGTGATCTTTAACATTTTTACGAGACATGGTTACCTAAAAGAAGAATAATCCCATGTTTTATTATTATGAACTTATAATGTTAGCAAGAATTTGTGCCTAGTGTGTGCCTATATGTAACACATGTGGAGTAACGGTTAACTCGACTCTAGAAACAAAATCTAAGAGTTAACTCAAACGCTCCTTAGTTTAATTTTGCTCATCCAAACATGTCGAAAAATACATATGAATTATGTATCTCGAATTTTGTTCATGAGATCGTTATGCATGTATGCAAAAACGTTTTTAGGATGTATTAACAATGCTTTAAAACACTTTTATGGTGTTCCTAACGTGAGTGATTTTGAAAGAAAATTACGGTTTTATCCGAAAACAATTTTTGACAAACACACTTCAATTATGCAAATCCTATGTCTACGGGAAGCATATTAGTTATACATTGTGTTATTATAGTCCTAATTGCACACAAACACAAGAAAAATAAAAATCCCCAATTTTGAATTTTTGTTCAATATGAACCCTAGACACAAATTAGAAAGAAAATAAATGAAATGACTTACAATTGATGATCGTTATGGTGTTAGGAACGATTACTAGTGTTGATTTGATCTTCAATTAGTGTTTTAGTGGTTGATTTTAAGGTTTGGAGGGTTTTGGGTTGTGTTTCGTCAATGGCTGCAAAGAATGAGTGTTTGTTTTTGTGTTTTACAAAATAAGAGTGACAGACATTTTAGTCCCGACTGGTGGCGGTCCCATATCAATATTGGTGGCGCCTAATTTTATCAGGGGGCCGCCCACGTTATAGGGGCCGCCTCCAGTGGAGGTGTTTTGGACTTGATTTTTGACTAAATTTTTTACTGAAGGAGTGACGTTTTAATTTGCATTTTGCGAATTAAAAATGCTTAAAGTACTTAGGACGAAGTATTTAAGTTGTCACGACACGAAGTGGAACACGGATTGGAATCGAGACAGAAGAAAAGACGGACGATTTATGGAATGTGTTCCATCATTCCTAAACCAAGATGTAGATAGTTAAACGATTCACGTTTAAGGGATTTAGTGAGAATCTCAGCGATATTGTCGACGGACGACACTTTTTCGATAGAGATATGTACATTCTGGACATTATCACGATGAAAGTGGTGACGAATTTCGATGTGTTTAGTTCAAGAGTGTTGCAACGGGTTTTTGCTAAGGTCAATAGCGCCTATATTATCAATGTATCGGGATGTCATCGAGACGAATGTTGTGGTCGATAAGAGGCTTGTTTATCAATAGGGCTTGTTGACATGCCTTTTCGGTTGCTTACGTAATAGGATTCGATAGTGGATAGGTCGTGGATATAGGAAGAGCGGTTTGTTTCTTCGAGAACCAAGATGTTAAACAACATCCCATGAACGTACAAATACCGCTAGTGCTCTTTCGGTCCACATAATCTCCCGCATGATCAGAGTCGGCATATACTACGGTTTCTATGCCGGTCCCCTTAGGATACCATAATCCTAAGTGCGTAGTGCCTTTAATGTATCAGAAGATACGCTTAACCGCTTCAAGATGAGAGGTTTTGGGATCCTCTTGGAAGCGTGCACAAAGGCAGACACTAAACATGATATCGGGCCTACTTGCCGTTAAGTAGAGTAAACTACCTATCATGCCTCAATACTTGGTACTATCTACCGACTCACACTCTTCGTCTTTCGTGAGTTTAGTATCCGAGGACATGGGGGTTTTCATTGGTTTAGAATCTTCTAAGCCAAATTTCTTAAGCATTTCTTTAATATATTTAGATTGATTAAAGAAGATACCGTCTTCCATTTGTTTTATTTGTAATCCAAGGAAGAAGTTAAGTTCACCCATCATGCTCATCTCGAACTCATCATGCATGATTTTGGCAAATTCATCACACATGTCTTGACAAGTCGAACCGAATATAATGTCATCGACATATATTTGAACGATGATGAGATTTGAACTTTTCTTCTTAGTAAAAAGAGTGTTATCTACCATTCCCATTTTGTACTCATGTTTAATAAGAAAAGCTTTTAATCTATCATACCAAGCTTTGGGTGCTTGTTTAAGACCATATAAAGCTTTCTTTAGTTTATAAACATGATCCAGTTTTTCAAAATCAATGAATCCTAGAGGTTGTGCCACGTATACCTCCTCATTGATAAAACCGTTCAGGAATGCACTTTTTACATCCATTTGGAATAGCTTAAAATCTAAAGCACAAGCATAAGCTAATAGTATTCTAATAGACTCAAGTCTAGCAACTGGGGCATAAGTTTCATCATAATTGATGCCCTCTTGTTGATTATAGCCTTGAGCAACTAACCTAGCCTTATTTCGAGAAACAACACCGTTCTCGTCTAACTTATTTCTAAACACCCACTTAGTTCCTATGATTGTCATATTCTTAGGTTGTGGTACTAACTCCCAAACATCGTTTGCAACGAATTGATTTAATTCTTCTTGCATAGCGATTATCCAACTTTCATCCGTTAAGGCTTCATTCACATTCTTAGGTTTTATAGTTTATATAAAACAAAAGAAGTTATTTTGGTTTTGGGCTTGTGAACTAAGAGTTCTTTGGTTAAGGTTTCCTATGACATTTTCTAATGGATGGTTCCTAGATTCCTTATTATTGACTATTTCATCAATCTCTAATGTTTCATCCTCAATGTCATTTTCTAAGTTTTTCTTTTCGGTAATCTTAATTGCTTCTTCTTCATCTAAGTCATCATCCACCAAGGGTGATGTATGATGCGTAAATTGTTTTAAATAAATATATGCCAAGTTTTAAATTTATAAAACTCGTCTACCGATACATGCACTAACAGGCAGAGAACCCGGTCGTTTATAGTGCAGTAGATTGGTAAATCTGAGGTCGTCCCAAGAGCTAAGGTTTACTAGTTCTGATTTGATTATGTCACATTTAAAATGGTTTTAAGTTGATTTTAATAACTTCAGAAAAGTAAATGCAGTAAAGTAAAGTGATAAAGAATTCAGGGAGAAAAGCGTGCTAACCTAATCATTTCATTACTACTGCTATGATTTCATGTTCCTGTGCAATGTTCAATTATAAGTTCCATTAGTGGTTCTAAAATCGACAGACCCAAATTGGCATTTAAGGTATGTCCTATACTCACTCTGCGATCCCACATTCCTCTACGATCACACGAGTAGGGCATCTAAGTTTGTAGTGGTTAATCCCCAACTATCCTTAAGACCAATCTATAATCTAAACTGATTATTAACCCCCCTAAAAGAGTTCCTATGCTTTATAAGTATTTAATATGGCAAATGCGGTAATATGGTAAATTCCTACATTATGGATAGGTGCCAAGCTACCCTAGTACCCCGCTAATCCCAGGTTCAACCAGGTAAGTCTAATAATAAGATTAACAAGATTTAAACCACCCTCTATACTACCAAAACCCAGGGATCAATGAAAGGCTACAAGGATATCCAACATAACCATAATTAAACAGTAAATAATAATCATAACAATAGCAAATACATGTTTAGGCCAGCACTAAGAGTGCTTAGCCACTCATGGTAACAGTAATGCAAGAATTAATTAAGGTAGATATGGATTGAATCATCATTGTTCTTACAGTGAATGTTATGAACGATTAAATACAAGAAATATGTAAAGTGACTTCTCCCTTAGACTTCTAATGAAATGCTTCGGACCTTGGGGGATTAGTTCACCCCTTGAGGTTGTGTTGTGAGTTGTGGGAGTGCGTGATGATGAATGAGTTAGATGAGGGCTCTATTTATATATTTTAAAACTGTTACGGCGTAACCCTTATGAGACGTTACGCCGTAACCTTGCTATGTAGGCTTACAATCTTCTAGGCTAAAATGATGTTACGGCGTAACCTTGTCGCCTATGTTACACCGTAACGCTGACTCAGATAAATAATCTTATATGAATCTTAAATGTTACAGCGTAAAGTAGGAGAGGCTTTACACCATAAAAGCTGTGATGACTCATTTCTTTTTTAAAATATGTTACGGCGTAATCCTTCGTGGATGTTACGCCGTAACAAGCCTTGAACTCTTCACTTTAGTGCATTTCATGTCCAAATCTCACGTCTTTTGCTGAAATGCTCACTTGGTCCCTGAAAATTAAATATAAACAATTAAGTAACGTTTTTAGACATTTATAACATATTTATAAGCATTTTCATAGGGAATTTGATATTAAAATGTATTAACTATTTGATGTTATCAAATATCCCCCCACTTGACTTCTACTTGCCCTCAAGTAGAACCGTTTAGAATAATTAATAAAAAGATTTCCCCAATTTAACTTAGAGAAATGAATTCATAAGTTACTTATGCTAGAAAATACCAGAGCCGAACACCTCACGAAAAGGGGATCGAAAACACTCAACTCTCATTACTAATCTAAGTGTTTCATTTATGGGTGATCACTCAATTGCACAGTCATAACATGTATTCTATCATAAGCTTAGAAAGTAAACAAGTCTCCACCAACTAGAATTAGGGTATAAACAGTCTTAAAGGCAACATGGGTGACAAACAGGTTTATGGATGAATCATCCTGCAATCCTTTTCCAATAGCGTTACACCAACAAGGGCGACAAAATCACATATACACATCTATAACGATGGAATAGACATACATAATTGCAATCAAATCCTTCATTCGAGTAAAACCAATTGTTGGGACTTAAAAGACTTCAAGGATTCTTAGAGTTACTACTGGTTAGGTACATAATGGAAATTATGCTAAGTAGTTAGTACTGGTAGTATAAAGTTATCACTGCTAGTATAATTTAGTACTGTTAGTATAAAGTTACTACTGTTAGTTAAAGTTAAGACTGCTCAGAGTTAAAGACTGACATATAAGCTAAGTAGTTAGTGCTGCTAGTAGTAATGTTAAGACTGTTAGTACATGTTACTACTGTGAGTATATATTAGTACTGCTAGTACTAATGTTACTACTGCTTATGTTTATTAGTACTGCTGGTACAAAAGTTTATGCTGCTGAATTACAACTGCTAGAAGACTTACTACTGTCAAGAGGATAAAGACGATTTAAAGAGATAAAGATTGTTTGGAGAACAAGAATACTTATGAAGATAAGTATTGAGATATTTTTGTATAAGATATACATAATGTATTTATTTAAGAGATTACGTTTATGTTTAGAAAAGATTATGATATCTTAGGAATGTATTGTAAGCCGACTAGGACTCCTTAGTCTATAAAAGGAGGACTCTAGGGCATTAGTTGAGATATAAGTTTATAAGTTTTCATAGTTGTCAAGTCGATTTAGAAAAGATTCAAGTAAACAGGGATTGGCTTAACAAAAGTGATTCTAGGGGTAATTTAGCACTAACACATGAGTGCAACTAAAAGGGTTTTACACGGGGTGAGGGTTGGACAGTCAGTGTGACACAAGCCGAATAAACTGAGGTCATTAAATAACGTCTTCATTTTATAGCATCATTTATCACTATGTTATAACCCATTTGGTATGTTATTGCAAAGAATTGTTACTAATTCGTTTATATTTGAGAATTGCTGTAATTATGGGTATTTTGGTGAAAGATAGAAGAAAAGGCACGCATTCGAACCTTATATTTTGAGATTAATGATTCTGACAACCAACACGCCGTATCCATCAAGGAAGATACAGACGTTATCCGTAGCCCTGCACTTCACCAACAGACCACAAACGGACAATGAAGCTTAATAACGCCAGTATCGACGAACGATTTCAACTACGCCGTATCGAAGACGATATAGTATATGTGGATATTCTGGAAGTAATCACAAAATGGTCCACTACTACAATAAATCCCCAAATTACCCCGTATCCAATCCTTGGATACGCTCGTATCAGAACCGACTTCCAGACACTATAAATACAAAAACTTAAAATGAGTTTTAAGTGTGTCCTAACATCTTAATTCTGATACCTAAACCACCAAAAGGTTGATTTTCAAAGGAGAAAAAGAGCAGAAGAGGTCCTGCCAACGCCATTCAATCCGTAAAAAAGACAACGTTGGTTGTTATATTTCTAATTATACTTTAGTAATCGTTCAGTTTTCTGGCTATCATTCGTCTAACTCAGTTAGTTTACCTTGGCTAAAAAAACAATTTACTCTTATATTCATTATGATGGTTTTAAAGGCTAATACCTCTAGGGTATTAGCCATTATTATGAGATCTGAAAATGTTTGGTATTGTTTTTATCTCGATTTTTTTGATATATCGTTGTATGCTTGTTATGTTTATCAATTTATACTTGTTTACGTGCTTTCGTATATTATGCGACCTATCATTAACGGGATCTAGTGTTACGGACCAAGTAAATCTAGAGTCCGAGATAGCTCTCCATATTGTGATTATATACATCTAGAATCTCATAGGGTTCACAAGCTATCAGTCCTTACTAAATCTATGTCTAGGTTACCGCTTCGGGCTTAACTAGTTTAATTGGATATTGCCTTTGAGTTTATTGAATGTGTTGACTAGTAGGTGATATAGATAATTCACAAATAATGTACTGATCCATTGAATTGTTTGCACAATTGTGGACTTACTAGTGTTCTATATTGTCATAAGCGGTAAGTGGGTAAAGTCTCTATGAGTCTAGGGATTTTGTAACAAGATCACCTTTGCCTTTAATCCCTACAGATAATTATAATCAGCAAATAAGGGATGCTTTATGCGGCGATGCTTTAATTATGACAAATTATGTGTCTTATGTCTTAGAAGAAGTTTTTTTTTCCCGCCTAAGTGTTTGATTGATATGTAACCTCAAGAAAAGATATCATTGCACTAATTAAACAAACCAAACGTTTCTAATCGGATTAATAACTGGTTAATATAGTTTTTCTTTTATAAGGCTCGAACCGCTCCTTGTAATCTTCTATTATTTAGTTTGCTTTGGTTAAAGTTGTCTTGAATTGTTTGTAATCACCGACCAAACTGTGCCAGTCTCTCAGACTTGAAACCCCCACTTTTAACCTGTTCGAATTTGGATTAGAAACTAACATAGGTTTAACATATAGTTTGACCCTTAGATTAGATTTAACATAGATTAGACTAACCAAAATATAAATAAATTGAGAGATTTACCTAGCTCTCACAGGTTCGAGCAACATAATTACTACGAATCTACCAACCACCGACCGGGTACACTGCCCGTTAAAGGGTCGTTTTTGGTTAAGTCGGAAAAATATAAATTTAAAACTTGAAACATCTTAAATATACACCACACAACGACCACATCAAGTTTTTGGCGCCATTGCCGAGGAGTGAAAATTAATCTTGATTTTTATTTTATATTTTTGGTTTTTAGCATTAGATTAGATCTAACTCTTATGAGTAGTGTTAATTAGATTAGTGTATATCCTTGTATAATCTGTATATTTGTGTATTATTGCTTGTATATTTGTTAGATTAGTCATTTGTGAATATTTAATTATTTTTCTCAATACATTGTTCTGGTCAATAACTCGATACGACGTATTCACTACCATCGGATACGGCGTATCCAACTTTCTGTCTAATATAGTGTTATCATTCAACTGATTAATACGGCGTATCCACTTCCATTGGATACGGCGTATCGATCATCTGTAACAGAATCAAAACCTAAGTTTTCATATCTAATTTCCGTGCTAAAATTTTTTCTAATCCCTTGTTTCAGGTAGTGCATGACAAGGAGTTCAGCTAACAAATAATTCACACCTTACAAAGAACCTGAACGAGAATTTTGATCATCTAGGAGACACTTCAAGACACTAAGTCTTGATGAATTGAGATCGCCTCATTTCAATTTACTTTCTAACCAAGAATACTCGGAGGAAGAAGTTGCGGAAACAATGGCGGAAACTATGGAGCAGTACATGAGCAAGACCCGAGCTGACTATGGATCAGGAGTTGCTAGGCCTAAAATTGAAGACAAAGATAACTTTGAACTAAAGGGCCAATTTCTCAAGGAACTATGTACTAACACCTTCAGCGGTTCAGATCATGAAGATGTGAACGAACACATTGAGAAAGTTCTTGAGATAGTTGATCTATTCCACATTCCAAATATTACTATAGACCAAGTGATGCTTAGAGCCTTCCCCATGTCCCTAACCGGAGCCACAAGTCATTGGCTAAGAAACAAACCAACTGGTTCGATTATAACCTAGGAAGATCTGAAGACTAAATTTCTAAGCAAATATTGCCCACCTGCTCGTACTGCAAAGAAAATGGAGGAAATCAACAACTTTCAACAAGAGCATGACAAAAACCTTTATCAAGCATGGGAACGATTTAAAGAGCTATTGATGAAGTGTCCTCAACACTATTTAACAAAGATGCAGGAGGTAGTTTTGTTCTATAATGGATTGGATGTTCTAACTCGACAAATTCTTGATTCAAGAGGTTTCATACCATCAAAAACTATCGATGACGCAAAAATAGCCATCCAAAAAATGGCTGAATACTCTAAAAAATGGCACAATGGAACATCAAGAGTCAGAAGTACTGAAACTTCTGATGGATTAACAGCAATACAAGCATAACTAAACAATCTTGGAAGAGAAATCAAAAAGGTAAATGAAAAAGTTTATGTTGCTCAAGTTGGATGCGAACAATACAAAGGACCCCATTACACCAAAGATTGCCCACTCAAAAAGGAAGGAAAAACTCTTGAAGAAGCTTACTACACGCAATTTGGTGGACCTTTTCAAGGAGGGGGATATAGAGCAATAGCTCCAGGGTACTATCAAAGGAACAACGCAAATCCTTCGTATCCAGAACGAAGGCAATCTACGGAAGATACCCTGAGCAAGTTTATGAGCGAATCGGCAAAGAGATATAAAGAAAACTCCAATTTGATTAAGGAAATCTGAGCTTCGACGGAGGCTGCCATTCGAAACCAAGGAGCATCAATTAAAACATTAGAGATTCAGATCAGGCAAATGAGTAAGGTACTACAGGAAAGAGGATTTGGAAGCCTACCTAGCTCTACTAAAGAAAACCCGAGAGATCAAGTCAAGTCGATCTCAACTACTATTGAAGCTGATTCATACCCGATACGCCGTATTGGATCCTCCCAATACGCCGTATCCACTGGACAGAACCGTACACTTATGTACGAGACGAGACAGATGACGATTCTGTTTCCAAGTCTTTTGAATGGTTATTACTGTGAAGAAAAGAAGGGATTATATGGACCACAATTCTCGAAAGCTCACTTTGAAGCTTCACAATCCATACCACAAAAGGAGAAAGACCCAGGGAGTTTCACTTTACCTTGCTTTATTAATATTGTTTGCTTTGATAATGCCCTTGTTGACTTAGGAGCTAGTGTTAGTGTTATGCCTCTCTCGACCTACCTTAACTTAGGATTAGGCGAATTGGTTCACACTAAGTTGACAGTTGAATTGGCCGATAGAACAGTGAAATATCCCAAAGGAATTACTGAAAACGTACTAGTAGGAATTGGTAAATTTGTTTTCCCAATAGACTTTATAATTCTAGATATACCCGAGGATATCAAAGTGCCCTTGATCCTTAAAAGACCATTTTTGTCTACCGCCCGTGCTAAAATAGATGTTTACAAAAAAAAGATTACTTTAAGGGTCAGGGAAGAAAGGATTGTTTTCACAAGTGTTAAACCTGCTAGTAGTTTAATTAAGAGGGTCTACATGCTAAGTTTCAGAGAAAGAATGGAACTTGATTTAGAAGCTAGGCTTGTGGGAGAGACTTTGGTGTTAAAAAGATCATTAGACCCTTTCTTGGAAGATTACATAGAACTAAATGATCTAAATGAACCACTTGAGCTTATGAGAAATCAAGGAGATGATTTGATGCCCACCATTGAGGAAGGTGAGTTAATTGAGGAATTAAGAACTAGGGATGATGAACTTAATACTAGAATTGATGATTACCCTAGTTATTGCGACTATGATAAGAAGATCCATATAGACTGTGCTCACAACTTAAAGTTTTCATGCATGATAGAATAGAATTTTACATCACTGCAACTTCTTCCTCATATTGTATGTCAATGTGATGTCCAAAAAGTTTCATAATTCTATAATGAAAGATAAAATGGTGTACAAAGGGAATAATGTTGTAGGAGCCTTAATGAACAAACCTATCTTTGTTGGAACTTTTTCTGTAATAACGGATTTTGCAGTTTTAGAAGATATGGATGCTTATCGTGATGACGGAATAGGCGATGTTATTTTTGGCGAACCATTTTTAAGAGAAGTTAGAATTAAAGCAAGACGGTTCGAAGGGATGATTAACCTTTATAATGCTGATAATGAAGTAACTTACCAAATGGTGCGATCATATCTGAGGTTTAAACACCATACTAATGAGCAATGCAACAAAATCCCACCATTACTGAAGGTAAGTAAGAAAGATAAGATGAATGGAGTCTCGCATGCATACCAAAAGCTTAAAGGGTTCTACAAAGGAGTATTGAATTTAGGACCCGATTACATTCGAGATGCGAAGACGAAAGAATGGCTCACACGCGAGCACATTTGCGTGCATGAGATGGAATGGTGAAGAGAAGCTGAAGAAAAGTATAACTTAAAGACTTCGCTATAAAAAAGTGCTTCCCAGGAGACAACCCGGATTGTTATTTAATTTTGTTATCGAGTCTGTCTTCCCAGACATCAATACGGCGTATCCGCTCCATACCATACGGCGTATTGATTGTCTGGACGTTATCAGTCTTTACTTTTTATGCACTTTAAAAACATTATTGTCAGTTCTGTCAATACGGCGTATTCATACACACGATACGGCGTATTCACCAAAACTGACTCATATTTAGTTTGTTTAGTTTAGTTTAGTTTAAATTAACCATAGATACCAAGATAGGAATGCACGTGTTTTTTCAATATTTCATACAGGACCTTGGAAGCAAAGAAATATCAACGAATATTGGTAGAGAATTTACAAATCAGAAGATCTTGAAGTGTTGGAGTCTTGAAACCTCAAGACGGCTGTTCAACATACAATCTTGCTTATAAACGCAATTTAGAAAATCTACTGAGAAAATATCAAGGGAGTTTCTCATTCTAATTCTTTTTAAATTCCCGTATTTAATGTTTTATATATACAACGAGGACGTTGTATAA